>VTPC01008107.1:37712-58655 GCA_011009095.1 Ignelater luminosus
TTTCCATAGGTAATACACCGTAAAAACATACATTTTGCATTTTTAAATGTTTCTTCATTAAATAAGTTCTAATTTGTGAATAACCACCGTTATCTTTGGGCAAATTGCATTGTTATTAAACATTTAACTATTATTCATTTTATTTATCTTTAATGATATTACTGTAATACATAGACTTATAAAATTGTAATACATTAGAAACAAGATTTAAAATATGATCTTAATTGAAAAATATTCCAACCTTTATTTTAATTAAAACGTTAACGTTAATGTTTCCTGCATGGTGGGCGATCTTGGTCATTTTTACTTTTTGTTAAATGTCATCAACCCATACTATTTATCTTCTGTTTAAAAAATATACTTTCCCGTTAAATACAAATGCAGTAGTTACCTTGATGCAGCTAATTTAAAATGTAGTATAGGTTTTCCAATTAACAATAAAACAAACAGAGAAGAAAACGTGCTATAGCATGTTTGAACTGAATTTGAAATGCATCGTTATAAATAATAATAATGCATTCTCGTAAAATATATGCATTGGCGTATACTATATCATACAAAAGTTGGGAACAGCAATTTGTAGTTGGAAAGTGTGTTTATCATAAATAGAACAGAAAGTCCGCAATGCAACAACATTCACAGTTTTTTTATACACAAATATGAATGAATTTGTAATATTATAGTCTACTAGTTCGGGTGCATTTTGAATTCAAATTTAATTAAAATAAATTCTAGTGCTTCTGTTCTAATTGGCAGATTCTAAAATTCTAGTTTTCCAAATTTTGTTAATTAATTAATGTCCACTATTACAGAATTCCAGAACCTGTACACAGAATGAAAGAAAAACTGTTTTGTAAAAAATTGTAATGATTAAAATTTTTATTTGTAAGTAACATGTCCTGCAATACATCAAAACGAATGTTATCTCAAAACTGACAATATTCAGTTCCAAGCGAAAAGCGTAAACTGAGATCCAATAGATAATTTCCAATTGCACCATGTCAAGTGGTAATATTAAAGATGTATGCTGAAAGAAAGAATTTAGAAATGAAAAGGCAATTATTCAATTTGGTCAAAACTCTTGAACTGCATGTAAGACCTGTTTCTCCAAAAAGATGCGTTGTCAAAAAAGTTGAAACTTGTTACGCAAACTCTTGATGACAATATGCATGAAAATCTAAAAAAGTCCTAACTTCAGCTATACCTAGAGTCCAAACACAACAATATGACACTAATAATGAAGCACTAATTGAGCAATTCGTACAATACGGGAGATCACGTTCCAAAAAACTTAGTTTTTGGTTTAATCGGACAACCTTTTTCTCTCTTGTACAAGAATGAAAAAAACAAAGCTGTTGCTTCAGATTTCCTGCTCCAAAATCTACTATAGTAAATTTGAGGGAAGACACAAACAGAAATTCGAAACTTTTTTGATCCTCGGGGCAAACGGTAGGCATTATTAAAAAACTGAACACATTTGAATCATTAACATATTAATCTGCATCAAATGCCATTTCAAAAATCTGACCCATCGTCTTAAGATTATCAGGCACAAATATCTTCACTGAAATCGAGATGCGACACCGGATTTCTTGAAATTGTAAAATGTACATTAGTAGTATTAATTTCACCCTCCAGTCGCCATTTTTTGTTTTTTTCCTCTTGACCCTGAAGTTAAGCGTTTTTCTGGATGATATTTAGATTTTTAGATTTAGATACAAATTACACTCCTGGCCAATTGAAGTGCAACAAAGCTGCAACAGAATCCTTAATTATGAATTCCATTTTGCTCTATTTTCAGAAGTAATAATTTTTGTGAGTGCAATTCTTTGCTAAGTAATCGTAGAACTAACAACTAGTGGAAATGCGAGCACGATCGTGACGAAATTTAAACAAAAAAAATACAAATCTGCATAAGCATGACTTATAAAAGCCATAAACGCGTAGTTAATTGGATTGAGTAAGAGTTATAAGGTTATTCCCCAACGCAATTTTTAGTTTTTGCAAAAGCACAACTTTAAAACGAAACCGACGTTTCCTGTTATTAGATTGAGAATGAATTTGAGAACAAAAAACTCGTTTTTCAGGATCATTACCTAATTGTAGTTTGACATCTTTTAAGAGTAGAACAGTTGACAGTTGCAAGCAAACGAGTTCTGTCAGTGGTTATGAAAAAGTACAATCATATGTTACTCAAAATCAACACAAATACTAGTAGAAATGTCGTATTTACAGTATAATGTTTATCTCAAAATAAACAAAAAGGATTTGAATATAATCTGTTGCACTTGAATTGGCCAGGAGTGTAAGTGCTTTGTGTAAATACCACGATGCTATAAACTGACAAAGGCAGCCATGCCCCAACTACATAGTTGTTAGAGTATCATTTGTATCCTCCAAGTTATTTAATAATAATAATAATAATAATAATAATAATAATAAATTTTATTCCTTTACAAGAATAATGAAGAATTTTTTATAATTTCTTTATTGTTTATGATAAATATTTACAAAGCTAAATTTAGGAGAAGAGACTATACCGTCATTCAAAACTTATTGATCAATAAAAAACGTCAAAATAAAGAACCGATTCATAAATAAAATAAAAAAGGTTTTATTGAGTGCGTAATATGTGAGAAAAAAAGTTTATCATACCCTAGTTATCAATAATTTTTAAAATCGTCTCTAATGATCAGCATGACATCATAACAATGCATAGTAAGAACATACTTACTTCTTCTACCGTGCCAAGCCCTGCCGTAGACTATATTACACAAAAAAAACTTTCATGGCAATGAAATATTTCATTCTGTTGATACATGGCAAAATGCCCTATTCTTGATCTCGCATAGATGGGAAAGGATAGACCAAATAAAATCCAATAAAATTTGAAGAACGCTGTTAAAAAGGTTTTATTTTATTAACATCTAGAACTTTTGCTCATTTGGGCAATTTTCAAGATTTTTCGCCGGTTTTTCAATTTGATACAGCACTGCACCTGCATAGAGAGTGTCTTTTGTCTACGAGCATAATTTTTCTTGTACTGTCTCTTATATTCCTTTAATTACTTCACCAAGCAATTTTTAAATTTAAGTTTTGACGCCCTTTAGCAACAAAGTTGCAAATGAAAGAGCTTATTTTGTAAATCACTGTGCATAGGATTATTATTGACGTGAGTACACCAAATAAAGCATCAAGAATGTTCAAACCATCTACTCCACACGCACGCCTATGAAACTAAATTCACAGATTTTGATTTTTGTTTGCTCTTCCTCCATTTATTGGCAAGAGATATGAAGGTGTCATACAAGTACATAATAAGTCCTGCGATGGTCATTCTCATTCTGGTAGTTTTTGATATCCAGGCCAAAATAAATAAATTTTGGCACTTTGAGGGGTTAGTTCTCTATTGTTATTTGAAATTAAGGAAAACCTTTTGGACTTAGTCTATAGATCCGAGCCAGTTTCGTTCGAATAGGAGAATACCCTTCAATTGCAGATAACATGAGTTTTTCGTCGGGACGAAAACAAACATCTATACTGTCAGATTGGTAAGAATTGACCCAGTCTTACGCTCTGTCTTCCTCCAAGTTCTGATTTAGACTCCAAATAAATCCTATGGGGAGGGATTGTATTCATGGATGTCTTACGAGACTAAAATGTAAAACTGTCTTTAAGGTAGTTGACACTTTCAAGTGTTCTAGAGCACATGTTAATATTATCAGTTTAATCTCGATTTTGCGTCCCGGCTTAATGAAGTGAAACGTTATATGGATTACAGTTTCTCAACATTGGCCGCCTGTAGAATGAAAACAGTTTTTTGTTCGGCAGAAACGATAGAACAAAATATCATGGGATGAATACGGGACAAATTACGTAGGGTGAAGAAATGCTCAATATTAATCAATAGCAAATATTATTACAGGTACATATTGTGATGCATGTACATGAGAATTGAATCAATGAATTAATTTTATTTTTTTTGATGTTTATAAATATTTTGTAATGATTTTCTGATATTTGATTGATAACCACCTTGATTAACACGTGACAACTTCAATCAAACTGACAGTTAATTTTTTTTTAAACAATTTTACATTTAATTTTCGTTTCTTTAATAATTAAAATTTTTGTTTTATGTTCTTAATATCTCCAAATTTGACTTATATTTTTGTTTACCACCTTTTTTTTTATTCTTGTTTACCTCACTTCACCACAACCTTTTAACTTTACACTTCCTATTCCTCTTCCGCAGACCTCCTTGCTTCCATACACCCTTCGTAGAGTCGGTCTTCCTCTGTTAATGAAGACAACCTTCTTCAGTACGTCGCTGTTTGGTCCACCGGTTGCTTAAGTCCGCACCAAAGACATTCGGACAACACATATCAAAGATTCCATTATTCCTCCACACAATAAAATGTATTAGAAGGTAAGTAAATTAAATAATAATGCTACTCTTCTTTAAATATGTTAGATAATTTTTATTATTGTGAACTGTTTCTTTCTTTCAGGACCGAATTGGTTTGAATGTCCATGAAGAAAATAAAAACTCGAAACTAATAATGACTTGAAATGAAATATGTTGTTATTTATTTTAAAGTTTATAGTCTTGGCATTCAATAAAGTTTTTCTTTTTATTTTAATTTTTTCTTTAAAGATCACAACTTGTCTAAAATAAGTAACACTCACATTAACTCTCTGGCTTTTATTTCTTGTTACTCCGTTTTAATAACTAACTTATTCTTCCTTCCATTTAATACAACCTCTTTATTCCTTTTTAACTCCGTCACCCATACAGTAAAATAAACTCGATAATATCGTTCACTAATCTTCGTTTATTATCAATACTTTTAAATAACTTCTACATAAACTCGAATTCAAATCTTCAAAAATTATTTTAACCGCAACAACTTTTCAACTCAATATAAAATGTTTTTCTCTAAAAACTCTTATTAACAAAATTCAATTCAAAAAAACATACCAAACTTTTTCTAAAAACTATTATCAACAACTTATCAACAAACTTCTCTTCAATTGTCCTTTTTCTATTCATAAACTCCTATAATTAATTCTATGAACAATAAAAAAAAACTATTACATAATCAACTAATCTTACAAATTTCAGAATATTTAAAATATTCTCTTTAATTGTTTGATTAACTAACTGTCTGTTCTTATGCTCTTCAATAACTCTAATGATATCATTATTCTTGTTGTCTTTCTTATTTAGGTATCATTTCAACCTTTTAATATCATTACAATATACATACTTTTTGACAGTAGGTGTAAGATAATTACTGTTTAGCATTAGCAATGTGTTCTTTCATTTTTACTATAGCCTGTGTGTAATAATCATGTGACCACATTAAGACAACCTAAATAGTATAAATATCTGTAGGTTAAAATTATTTTCTAGTATTTGCTGGTTTATCTATTTATCAACAAGCACGTGAATACAACGTTGCTAGATAGAACATGACTTATTTTCACAGTCCACCTAGAACTGCAATCTTTCAATCTGAGGTACTTACTATAATATTATCGTGTATACTCGTATCTCGTAAACACTACATATGTAATTAAAAAGAAATTCGAGGTACTTTTTCAATACATTAAACATTATCTAGAAAATCTTGCATTTGTATTTTTGTTTCCCCGAGGCGTGTCTGACATGAGGTCATTCGACCACAGTTTATTGTTCGTTTAAATAAAGAAATTTTTGATTAAAGTGAACAATGAACTCGCCAATTTATTTTGCACTTATTCTTTAATTCTTTCACACCCCATTGTTTCAATAAGATAATTATAACATTTGAAGTAGGTGACACATAACACAGCTACTAGTTGGTTGTATTTTCAAGTGAATAAACACCACATCCTTAGACGATGACATCATCATTTTCAAAATCAATGCAACATTTGGTTTTATTAAAAAATGAGATAAAACAAAAAACCGTTAATATAAAATATAAATAATCGTGAATAAATATTTTATTACAATATTTATTTAGATAAATCCCAAATAAATTTACATTAAATAAAATTAAGTGCTAGATAATACTTGAAATAAATGATGAATTATCTTCACAAGCAGTTGCAATATTAGGACACAAGACTGTTAGATTTTAAAGAACAAAATATTTGTTTTACCTAAATTCGGGATTACACTTAAATTTATGTATACCTTAATCATGATAATAACATTAATTTATAAAGGTGTTTCGCTTCCCATACAAGTAATAGAAATGTAAATTTTATTAAAATTTCATTAACACTGTTGTTAGTCACCTAACGGATGTTCCTTGAAGATATTTTCAGAATCGAAAAGTGTCACGTAATACTACAAAAGCTGTACTAACTACATCATGTATTACATACAACAATGGGGGCAATAAAACACAAAGTATAAATCAGCATAAGACATTTAGGTACATAGATACCACGATTGAGAATTTTCTTTCAAGGTCTTGATTAGTATGTAACACAAACCATAGCAATTTTGAATCTTCAAACAGGAACTGTGGTGTATGTGACAGGCGGTATTGCAGACGAGGGTTTTTATTAGATGTCTGCATACAAGATGTCAGACAATAATGTGTGTACTGACACATCCTGCTTTATAAATCTTTCATATTCTTTTTCTTTGCTTTATTAGGGTGTTATTCATTGTCAGTATATTGCACTGAAAGGATATAATTAGTTAGTTTATATACTGTTAGTCAATTAACACTTACGTCATGAAATGAACGATGCAAATTATACACATAATAGAAGCATATTTTGAAAGGATAATTAGAAACCATAAAAGGTGATGATTTTGTAATGAATTAAATCGATTAAGTCAACAGATTATAAAATCACAAATTAATTTTACATGTACTTTGGAAAAATGATGCAGAAACAACGAATCACTTTTTTGAATTTATGCAAATATGTACCAACTTCTAGGATTAGGATCTTTTTTGGGATAAATGTCGCAGTCAACTGATTTCTTCACTTGTGCCAGTGATAAAATCAGAGTGTATTGTATTAGTCCTTCATTTTTACATGGAGAGTTGATCAATAATGGTAATATTTGTCATGTTCTTGGTAGGGCAGAGGGTGTGCATCTGCGCTTCGTCACGGTGTCGAATTTTCTATTTCATCAAAGAAAAAGTGTATCATCAGCCTTACAAGTGCAGTTTTAATAGGAACAACTTCACTTAATGCCCCTTGTTACAGATGTGTAACATACCAAAAATACGTTTGTTATTATTATTTCCAATGTTGATTTGGGCCGTTTGCGACCACTAGATCATTTATGTAACATATAATTAATCAAAAATATACCCGTGCTACCATCTAACGATCACAATTTCAACTGACAATTCATTTTTATGCTCCTGTGTGTAATTTAAGGTTATGTAGATTTGGATACATAGTACATCAAAAGAAGGTAAGATATCTTTATATAAAAATATACAATCCATAAAACACTATTCACCTTGCTGTAGTTTTACTAACAAAAATATTTTTTTTTCAAATGAAAACATCTGGGAATGCAAAGCATAACCACAACGAACTCCGTTTTGTTTTTCAGACTTCGACAGCCATTTTGACCATGTGCCCGAGGTGATATCAAAAAACTAAAAGTACACGTTTGTCTTATTTTTTGATGTAGAATATGATTCTAAAGTAAAAAAACATTTTTTTAAAAATTTTCCCATTCTCGGCCGCCGTTTTGTTACTTTTTTCAGACTTCGGCCGCCATTTTGACCATGTTCCCAAAGAGTTATTAAAAAACGAAGATACCACGTTGTCTTTAGTTTTTGATGTGGAATCGAAATCCGAAGTCAAAATTTCAGAATTTGACAAAAAATGCGGACATACAGACATACAGACATACAGACAGACAAACAGACTGCAAATTCAGTAACGACTCCTCCGGAGTTCGTTGAAAAGCAAATTTTGTGTTTGTATCAAATATGTAACAACGGACTATAATAGTCAAATCAACAGCCTAATGCTCGTATTAAGCTTGTAACATTGGGCAACGCTTACAATAAGGAAGGAAATTCGTAGAATCCAAAACAACTAGGTAATTCTTCTCATTTCAGCTGAGAACATGGAACGACAGATGATAGTGATGACGGTATGCTAGATGACAGAGATGAAGATCCTGATTATCAACCATACGAAAAAAATGCACGTATAAGATGCGAAATTCTTTTCGCTGAAAGTGAAAATGTAGAAGATTCAGTACGACATAGTTCTAAGGCACAAAAAAAGAACAATTTTAATTGGCATAATATTGATGATCATCTAGAATGGACACCAAATGTGAACAACTATAATGAAGTGAATTCCCCTATACATTATTTTAGGAATTTCTTTGATAGACAACTGCCCAAATGTATAGCTCATTAGTCAAATCTGTATGCGGTACAGAAAAACCCAATAAACCATTGAAAACTAATGAACACGAATTAGAGCAATTTATAGGAACTTGCATGTATATGTCTGTATATAGACTTCCTCGTACAAGAATGTACTGGGCTGCAAATACACGAGTTGAAAAAGTCGCGGATGTTATGTCGCGCAACAAATGGGAAGACCTAAAAAGAAATCTTCACTTCAACAATAATACTAATATGCCGAATGAAAACGATGCATCTCGCGATAAATTATATAAAATAATTCACCCTATCGTAGATACCCTTCAAACAAAGTTCAGTAAGCTTCCCAAAAACCAAATGTTATGCATGGATGAGCAAATAGTTCCCTTCAAGGGAAAATCTAATTTAAAACAATATAATCCAAAGAAGCCCCATAAGTGGAGTTATAAAATTTATGTACTGTGTAACACAAAAGGACTGGTGCAGAACTTCGAAATTTATACAGGAAGCATTCAACCCTCGCTTATGTTTCCTGATATTGGAGCCAGCTCTAACATAGTTCTACGAATGGCAGAAGTTATTCCACAGCACTGTAATCATCTGCTGTGTTTCGATAACTGGTTTTCGTCACCTAATTTATTTATCGAGCTTGCTAAAGTTGGTATTGGTGCATTAGGTACAATCCGAACAAACAAGTTCCGAGGACTAACATTCTCTTCTGATCTGACTATGAAAAACCGTGGCAGGGGATGTTTCGAGGAGAAAAAGACCATCATTGATGGTATAGAGTTACGCGTCTTGAAATGGTTTGATAATCGCGGTGTTGTGTTGGCAAGTACGTTTGAATCTTCCTGCCCGAAATGTGGAACGTACTCGGTTTGTCTAAATATTTCATGTTCAGAAAGTTTTAAGAAGAGAATAAAATCAAATTTTATCATCTTCATTCATTCTGAAGAGCTGAAGAATTAGGGTATGAAGCTTTTGCTTGTCAGGTAGCTCATAATCCTTTTATTGTTCCTTGCGTTAAGAAGATTGAGCCGATTATGAAAATACCCGTTATAGTAAAATTTGAAATATTTCTTAAAATCAAGCACATTAAAAGCGAATGGCTTTGAAAGATCTCATGAAGTTTGGTAAAGTCCGCTATTATTCACGGCAGAGCAAAAACTTCTCCTTGATCCGAAAGAAAGTTTTCCAAAAAGATTAAAAAGTTTTTAATACAAAATTTTGGTTTTTAGGTATCTTTGGATTCTAATAGTAGTAGCAAAACAAAAATCAATTGAGAGAAACCAAGAAAGCCTTGAGAGAAATACCATCAAACACCGATTTTGTTTGTCCTCAACATCAAGCATCAAAAGCCATTTCCTAGAGTACAAATTGGATCTAAGGGTTCGCATATTACCTAAAAAAATACCATAAGGATTCAGAGGTTTGTACACATCTTCAGATGTACTATTCTTGAAAAAAAATGGCTGATCGTGCTGCAGCACTTAAAAATAAATTTAAGTCGAAATTTTGGTGTTTGATTATCTTCTGAAAGATTAAAACTTATTTTTGTGATTTTTTCCACGGTAGCAACACTTCGCAAAAAATCATATCAATGTTATAAGTTGAAAAATCTTTCTGCAGCCTTTTAATCTCAAGACCAAGGCAACCAACTGACTAATCGGTGCTAATTGCATGATAATTTAAAATTCACTTGTCTTAATTTATTCTGCAACACTACATGTTGCAATGTATAGTTCATTCGGGTAGTTATTTATTATGATCGCCCAAACAAACACCGAGACTTAACATTCCTACTTACCTTAATCTAAATACTCCTCTAACATGGCAAGCTTTACTGTACATCCTGCTGCATTTAAAGAAGAAACAAAAAGATATTAAATGAAAACTAGCATTCTAATAGAAAATTGAAATTAAATATGGAATAAATTTCTTTAAATGCAGATTACCTTCAAGATTTTCTTTTTGCTATAATCAAACGAATGTTTAAAAAACTAATTAAAATTATGTAATAGCCTTCCATTCGTCATACTACTACACTATCTAATTTGAACGCCCAGTGTGTTTCCTAAAAAGTGACATTGCCATTAACTTACTTACACATTTAGAATAAATCTTGAAACGTCAACTTTTGTTTCGGCTCGAATAAATTTTGTGAAGGGAAATTCCAGACGCGCAGGTAAATAAACGATTTTGATAGAGAAAGAGCTCCTTTTATAGTATGCTAGACTGCTAGACTGATTCATTATTATGAACGAGGCAAGGTAAAATCATTGACCTTCTCTGCATCTAAAAGATTTTAAGGACGGCGCTCTGTGTCATTTCGTTAAAACCTCAAATGTCACTGCTTTAAAAAAAATGATACCGTTGTTGATATTATCGGATGAAATACTTTCTGACCTACTACTACAGATATTCTGAAACGCAAAAAATTATATATGTAATCGTTAATAATTCTGTAATATTTATGAGCACTTGTTACGTGAGCATAAATGATCTTCTGAAACTGTTTCAGTTAATCTAATTATAATGATAAACAAAATTATTTTACATAACAAAAGTGCAATACTTAATGGAGAAACAAAGTACTAATAGTTTTTCGAGAGGAAATCTAATTTTAAAAATTCTATCTGTTAACCACAACACATTATAAAACAAAAACGAGGATAAAAATAAGGCAAACTGTAGGAAGTGCGTTCTAATTTTGGCAAGAAACAAGATTTTATCGCATGGTACTGTTAAATTTCGAAGAATTTGATCATCTTATCTAATTTTGCACTTTGGTATAGGATGTAAATCAGCACTGATATATACGCTATGTCTTATACCATGGCAGACTCTGTGTATTAATCCCTAATGTTCTAATCTTTCCCTTAGCCACTTTCGCTACAAATATTTTTTTAGTTTGTCTCTTGGGCCCTATTCTAGAATCGGTCTGAAAATCTAATTCCTCTTCCCGAAACGTTTCAGTTTCAAAGATTTTAATTCTTTAGTGTTAGTAGGTAGCATTAGCATAGTATACACTTTTGAGCAAGTTCATTATTCTTTGTTAAGGATAGTAAGACAGAATTTCTCCTTCATTCTAGATTGATCCTCCTCTTGGATCATCATCTAAAAAAAAATAATAAATTCTTCTACTGTCACCTTTACTATCTTTGCATACCATGCATTTTATTTGTTTGGTGATTCTCAAAACATCGAATCTAATAGCGTACGAACTTACATAAGGTTTGAAAAAGTGGCATGCAAGGTTTTCTTTAAAAATTGTGGAGACCGTATCAATTGGAATTAGTAAAATGACCAATTATAGTGAAATGAAATATATATACTGACTTGCTACAAAATGAATTTTCAAAGAATTGGCAAAGCAGGTCAATTTTAATTTTGAAGGGAAACCGTTTTAATATAAAATTCATACCCCCAAACCCCACAACAATCCCCTTACAAATTTGGTCATATGACGCTCTACACAGCGACATAATTTTCTCTAAATCGTTCGATAAGCTTCCGAGAATTGCTTCTTACTGTTTCAGATTTTTAGGCCAAGTGGTGTAAACTTTTGATTTTAGGTATATCCGCCAACAAAAACTTGAAGAAGTTAGATCAGTGGATCCAGCTGTTCATTTTGTAAGATCTCTTCTGCCAATCTGGAAAACGTTCATCCAAATACTGTCGCACTCGAACATCATTGAAACATTAGTGTTTCTTAAATGGTTATCATTTTCCAAAACGTTGGCAATCATGGTCTTCTAACAAATGTCAATGAGCGCCTCCTTTAAAATTGCCCTTAGTCGACTTAACAATATTGTTTAATATTCCTGATAATTTGAAAATTAAAAAAGCAGTGCTATTTAAAATTCCATCATAGAGATAGAGTTTGGGGTATGAATTCTTTCTTTTTCTTTCAAAATCAAAATTGATCCGTTTTACCAATTTTTCGAAAATTCATTTTGTGGTGGGTTTTTGGAGGTCAGGTTTTCGTTGAAAGACCGTGTATAATAAAGACACCAGTGACGTTCAAATGTACCTTATAACTGAAAAGATTATATACAAGTACAGAGTTTTCTAGAAACCCACAGCCGCCTTGTTTATTGAAGATTAAAACAGTGACTCCACAGTTTTATATACAGTGTGTCCAAGATAAGGATGCACAGCATGGGGATCTTAGAAACGGTAAGAGATACAGCATCGGTTAAATGGGATGAAAGTTGGTTAATTGTAGGACCTTTTTGTTGGCGTTTGCTAAATCTAGATATCTTGGATAGTTTCAGAGATATTTAAAAAAAAGTAGATTTCTGGATTTTCGTTATTTTTTGTTTTATTTATTTGAAGAGATATCGGAAAACCAAAATCACTTTTCTATTGCCACTTTTTGTTCTCTATTAAAATACGCTAACAAAATTCCTGTACAACGTTTCGGTTTCGAGTAACCATCATCAACCTCATTTTTTAAATAGGCGGAAAAACAATTGAAAATTGTTTTGGGTAGCTCTTGTTGTCACGATTCTAATGATGTAAACATGATAGGGTTATTTTGATTTCTTATGCTATAAATTAATGCATTCTGCAGTACCCTACACGATCACCTGATCTAACACCGTTAGATTTCTTTCCTCTGGGGTTATGTTTGTTTTTCAAATAATCCCAAAGAGATTTTTGAAATTATTATTAAAAATGTTTTTTACGATTTTTACTACAAACATTCTTGTTTTTCATAAAAGTGTAAATATCTCAAGAACTGTTAAAAATAAAAGTATCAAATGTAGTTTGTTAAAGAGGTCTTTCAGAGTACTATTCAGAAATAAAATTTAAAATGTACCATTCCATTTAAAAAATGCATGTGACGTCATCACTCGGAAACTGATGACGTCACAAACATGCAAGGTAAGTCAAAATGAGCAAGATTAAAAATACTAGTTTACCTGTCTCGGCGTTTTTTGGGAAATATTATTGGTACTGAAATTATATAATGTATTCCATAACTACTTTCCACACTGTATATATAATTTAATGAACAAACGAAAATTAGCGAGCGACTACAAATTTATTTCAAAATTCATCTTTCAATTCTTACTTTTCTCCATTTTCTAATGATTTATTGAAATTTTCCGAATTTCCACATTCAAGTGATATTTTGAATAATTTAGACTTCAGATTCTTGATGAGCACCCAAAAAAACAGATAAAATGACATGTCGCTCGCATAGTCATACGAATGCTTCCTATTTCGTTTTTTACGAGTCCAGATTTTCCAAATTTTCCAATGATCATGACACTTTTGGATGGTTTGGACTTCAAATTCGTGATCAGCGAACCCCAAAACCGCCGAGTGAGAAAATCTGGCCCATTTTAGCTCATGTTGTCGATTTTCTTTCAAACTGAATTATAGCTCCTGAAAGTGCATCCAAAAAAACTAAAAGAGAGCATTTTTTTCTAGACAACTCACAGAATCGATTGCCGCAAAACGCATCAAAATCCATCTTGGCGATTTTTTTTACTTTGACCTTTATTTCCTCGACTATTCTGTCAATCTGGAAAACGTTCATCCAAATACTGTCGCACGCAAACATCATTGAAACATTAGTTTGTTTTTTAAAAGGTTATCATTTTCCAAAATGTTGGCAATCATGGTCTTCTAACAAATGTCAATGAGCGCCTCCTTTAAAATTGCCCTTAAAGAAAATCGACTTAACAATATTGTTTAATATTCCTGATAATTTAAAAATTAAGAAAGCAGTGCTATTTAAAATTCCATCATGGAGATAGAGTTTGGGGTATGAATTCTTTCTTTTTCTTTCAAAATCAAAATTGATCCGTTTTGCCAATTTTTCGAAAATATACAAGTATAGAGCTTTCTTGAAATCCACAGCCGCCATATTTATTGGAGATTAATAGTGACTCCACAGTTTTACATATATGTAAACGTCCAAGCTAGATGTTGAAAATAGTTTCTCAAGAATCCAGAAGCGTACACGCTCATAAAGATTGAAAAAATGTGGCAAGATAAGATAGTTTTGAAAATTGGCTAATTGGCCTATTGGTGGACAAGTTTTAAACTTTGCAGTTACTTGACATTGTTCCGATTTTCTACGTAATCCACACAAGTTTTCAAGATTTCAGGTGTGATGCTCTCTAGCGGTGAAACTGTCCATCAAGGCAAGACACTCCTGGTGTAGATATACCTAGATTTATAACCACTAAACGACATTGATATTTTTCAAAGATAATACGCAAAAGGCTTCTTAGTATCCTTGTATCCTATTCCTAAGGTTCAAACTGATCCTTCGCGTTTTTGCCGCTAGGTGACATTGTCGTGATTCGCGATAATTTTCAAAAACCCTGCAGTTGTAACTAGTTTACGATTGTTTAATTTTGGCCCGATGGTACGCTGTTTCTATTTGGGCCAAAAATATTTTAACAATAGAAAACAAGTCGGAAATACAAAACCTTGTCCACGATTACTTAATTTCAAAATAAATTAAAGAGTGGAAATTTGTAAAAACCATTTTTACTAGAGATAATCCAGTAGCTGTACATTCTATGTATGTAGTAATAGGGTTCTAGCTAAGTTTCTATGTAGTTTGCAATAGGATATGACCAGTTGAGTGCAAGTATACTTGAATAATTATGAAACTGACATGCAGGATATAATTTGAAGGTTCGTAGCAACCACACTTATTGGAGATCGATCAATCAGTTCCATTGCTTTATAAAGTAAGGATGGAAGTAACTGTTGGTGTACACTTTAATAAAAGAGGATTCGTATAAAAATAATGAAACCATATCGCTATGGCTGTCTTAATTTTTGAGATACAAATTGCATCTTTGGTGCCTTCTAACGGCAAAACTCTTTATTAGTGGTTTATAGATTTTCGGCTTCTGACCGCTTTTTTTTTCGCCCCTATCTACTTATCTAGATAAAAAAAATCTTTAACGACAAAGACGCATTAGTGAGATGGTTTGCGATGAACTGTTATCTTTAGACATACAGAAGGACTTTTTAACTTCCTCACTTGACCCTGTTCTCAATTTGGTAATAATCTTATAAATATTC
Organism: Ignelater luminosus; assembly: GCA_011009095.1. NCBI lineage: Eukaryota > Metazoa > Arthropoda > Insecta > Coleoptera > Elateridae > Ignelater > Ignelater luminosus. The sequence continues at coordinate 53,147 of VTPC01008107.1, forward strand.
TAGCGTTATATAGCCTCGTATTTCTATTGAAAGTAAACTATCACAATAATCATATTTAATAACGATTGTTTTAATTATTTTTATCTTTAGTTCCGAAATAAAATATAATTAATTACCACTACCGCGATCATACTACTATTGGAATAGTTTCTATTAAAAAAACAGGTAATAATTTCAAGAAGCTGCATAGCATAGCATACCATAGCTTACTTCATAAAAACAAGTTTATGAGATTATGAGACTATGTATGCATAACTTGGCATCTGCCGTACTACATATTTTGGCGTTCTTTTTGAATGCAAATATGTAAATACCAAAGTGTGAATAGAACAGCAATATAATAAATTTCTAAAAGTGTCATTTATTGGATATCTCGACATTAATAATTTGTATATTGAAATATTTAGACACAAATTGACTCATTTGTTTACTGCTGGTAGTAAATAACCAATAGTGACCAACCTACTTTAAGAAAATAAAAATCAGTTGGTAACAAACATAAAGGACAAGGATAAAATAAAGATTAATCGCTTGCTTGAGCTTTCTTGCACTTTTTCTGATTTCACAAGCAACATTCTAAATATCAGTTGAATGAAGTTAATCGGTGCATCATTCATTATCGTTACGTTGAAATCTGCTCTCTAATTGATAAAGAAAACTCGAACCATCGCAGTAGATTTCAAACAGAAAGTACCACAAATTTGAAAATCAATCATACTACGTTCCTTTCTTAACCGCACCAACCCACATGTCATATGCACATTCACACATTTAATTTACACACAGATTCTAAATCTATAAACTAGATGAATAATATTCTTGTTACAACAACCATCTGTTTAACCCGTTTTACACAACTGGAGTTTTAGTGGTTTCTTATTCATTAAAACGAAGGCATACACAGAGATATTAATCAAAACATGTTGCATATAACAGATTTCCATGTTCCATCAGATGCACAAAATTGTAAGCAATAATAATAATAATTGTAAAAGTATTTCGAATGCAAGGTATTACGTTCTATTTTAAGACATAAATATGTTAAGTAGTTAAGTAGAATAAAGTTGAAATAATTACAGAAAAGATTTGGAAAGGAATTCCAGCAAACCAAAGAAACAGGTTAATCATGAATCACGATCAAATTGCTGGATGAAATGCATTCTTCAAGCACGCTGCGATAACGGGGATCTTCTCCGCTACATAAAAGACATGTGGGCAATTTTGTAACACTTTAAAACGTGCACAAAAAAAAGTTAAAACAAGAAGGTCATTATATCCGCAGTTCCTTGAATAACCAGAACGTTCAGACAGATCATTAACATTGTACCCTTAAAACAGGATACTTTTTGACCCTGAATCTCTTTTATAAGTTAATGCATTTTTTTTGTATTTTAGGCAGGTGTTTAACTCGATATAAGTGTAGCACTTTATTTTTTAGAGCATTGGTTTATTTTAATTAAGTCTTGACACAAAATAATAATTATAATCTTCAGCTCGAAGATTTTGCTAGAATGGAAGTTTTATTATGCAGAAATTACAGAAACTAACTTCTATAAAGAATTTTTCACAGCAATCATCAAAAAGCCATATTTTACAGAAGCGACTTTTCTTCTATAATAATTTAAAAATTATTTTCCATTATACAAAGCGTTCCAAAACAAAGTAATAAACAATAACAGAAATTCTTAATCATGAAACACCCCATAGATTATATTTCCCATTTTTTGTTTAATTTTATTCAACCGTGCGTTTTCATATTTAAATTTTTTGAAGTCTGTCAATTTCTTCTGCCATTGAATAAAATACCAATCTAATCATTTAATGAGGAGACATATATTTTAAATTCATCACATTTATATTAATTTGGCGCCCAACGTGGGGCCTATTTGTAACTGTTCTAAAGCTGATTTACACACAACTATTGTTAAATCTTCTTAACGTTTATATTGGCACTCTTTTATCATCACAGTGATGTCAAAAGCTTTGTATCGCCCACACGCAATGTTTTTAAACGTAAAACGTAATACACATACTTGCCCTAATTATCTTTAATTATCTGGCTGTTATTATTACATTAGCCAAGTTTCTGTTTGTTATCTTCTTAGAATTTCATAGAAAACAATTAGAATACAGCTTTTTTATGACAGATTCTCTCTTTAAGCCCTGCAATAACTTCTAGAATTCATCTGGTTTATCAATTTCGACAGAAGTTGCAAAGTTATCAGATCAAAAGCGTAGGAAAATTATTTTTCATCAAAACGGGAAAAATTGACAACAAACCGCATAGTGGAGACCAAGGAAAGCTTCAGCTGAAAATGATGATAAAACTGGACCACAGCACAATGACAGGAGATGATATTCAGTAACAAATCAACTTTTAATATCAGCAAACGTACCGGAAATACGTATATTGGAAGATTTCCTGGAGAAAAATATTTGCTGAAATGTATGTATCCAACCGCTGTCATGGTATAGGTGGCATGTCGTATTTGAGATGATGTATGCCAGAAAGTACCTTAAAGTACTGCAAATTAAAATGTTGCCTAGTGGTAAAGACTTGTTTGGAAAAGACAGTTTTATTTTCCAGAACAATAATACACTCTGTTATAGGACAAGACTAATTGAATCTGAGAAGGCTACCCATAGAATTAACAGAATGAATTGACCATCGCAATTCCCTAAATACCACAGAAAACTTATGGCAAAGGATACCAAATAACATATCTAAAAAGAAATCCACAACAAAAACTAAATTAAACAAGGAGAATCAAATACTAATACTACATAGTTTACAATTAAGTAATATACTGTGGAATTCTTGAAGTTTCTTTTCTTTGGTTTTTAATCAATCATTTTTTTATATAATTATTGTGACTAACTACCTGTGTGAATAGAGCACAAATGGCTGAAAAGTAGTGCACTTAAAATTCAATTTTTAAAGTGATGCAAAACTTCTTTACGCTACTGTAAGACAAGAATAAATGGGAACTTGCAACTTCGTTACAATAAGGACTGGTAACAAAAGTTTTGCAGAATAAAATCAGTATGTAAAAATCAAAACAAAATATTGAAATATAATTTCTTTATTATTTTTAGGTAAAATGCGTCCTAAACAAGTGATTGTTAAGAATTTTATATTAATTTTTAAGTTGTCAGCCGTAAACACGGCTGTTCCTTTGGACGTTCTTCTTTAAATTTTGGACAGTGTCATTTTTTATACTTTTACTAGCTTTTCTCCACAGAATCTTCATTTCGTCTACTGTCAAAGTTGTTTTCTACATTTTCTGCAGCTTTCCTTTTATAATTGCCCAGTACCTTTCGATGGGTCGCAATTCTGGCACATTAGGCGGGTCAAGCACTTTTGAAACGAAATTTACACTCTTAGCTTTATACCATTCAAGAGCAAATTTTGAATAACGTGCAGGCGCCGCTAAATACGACCAAAAAATTGTAGAACCTGTGTGATTTCTTAAAAAAGATAGAAATTGCCGGTTTAAACATTGCTTAACGTATATTTTACCCTCAATTGTTTTTTTAGTAAAGAATGGTGTGCTTCGTTCCCTACATTGACAGATGGCCTGCTAAATCAATACTTTTTTGCCGAATTTCGTAAAGGCAACTGTCTTTTGGGATTCCTCAAGATCACAACCAGGTGCTAGTGAATAATATTGTGGGCCTCGTAGCGTAGCCAATCCATTGTTACGTACGTCTTGTCATCTATAATGACACACACTTTCTTTGCAAATTTCTGTTCGTAGAGCTTTCTCGATAATGTAATACTTTTAGAATTTTGTTTTTCGGCTCTTTTGGGTGCCTGTTTCTTTTTAAATGTTCGAATGTTGTGCAGCTTGTTAATTTTTACGACCATTACATGTGAAATGCCTGGTTTTCTGCAATATCCCTGATGCACATTAAGAGATGACGATGAATAATGTGAACCACCCGTTTTTCTAAATTCTTATCCATTAAACCTTCAGGACAATCAGTTCTAGGTTTATTTTGCATACTCCTACGTTCTTTTAACCTCAAAACTACTTTTCGAACGGTGTAGTAATCCTTGTTGCACTTCCGAGCCAACTATTTTAGATTTATGTTAGGATCCACGAACCACTTGGCTATTATTTCGTAGAGAATCTTTTGATTTCGTTCCATTTTTACAATCGTTTGCAATGGCAGCTACAGAGCAATAATCATACTTGACAACTACTTAGAAACAAAAAATTATTAACACAAACCGAGATTATTTTCAGATGTTTTATACATTTTCTGAATGATTCATAGTCTGCAAAACTTTTGTTACCAGTCCTTATACAATATTACCTATACGAGATTATTCAGAATTGATGATAAACAACACAAAAATAAAATTAATAAATTAAGTATGAAGTGGGTATGTTATAATTATAATATTATGTTGCTTAAAAACCAGGGATTCATTTATAATATCAATTTCTAGTTTTGATGTCGACAGCAAACGCGCTCCCTAAAGTATGCAGTAGAATCATTCATCACTCATTATCTCTTGTTTATAACAGGTAACTAAATCGTAAATCCAATTCCTGCTGTTTTTTATTTAAAAAAATATTAACAGCATTTTTAATAGCACATCAGTTTATACCAAAAAGGTACAAAATGGTTCTTTTAGTACTCAATATAAATGATATTATCGACATTCCGTGGCTGGATTTGTACAATTAAAACGGTAAAGAGTAAAATTAATGGTTCGAAAAGCAAAAGTACTGGTACAGCCATGCACAAAAGATTACATTGAAACATAAGGCAGAATTAATTTATTACAAAATTGCAAATAGGTACTAGGTTTTTGTATAAAAGTTTTCACAATTTGAATGGCTAATTAATGATAAAAATTAATATTTACCTAATTGAAGTTTTTCTTTCTTACAACAGTTTACAGTTACACATATTGTTGCTTTCAAACGCATGCAAAAAGAACCAATTTCTAGATGCGCTTGTGTATCTTATAAATAATAATTTAAAGATTTATTATTTCAACTCGTTGTCTATTTTGTTTAATATATTCTTTTTTAATAAGTTGCGAATTATAAGGTACCTAAAAATTAAAATATAAATGAAATTTCACAAAACACTAATTAAAAGCCTTGTAAAAAAGAATGACACTATGGAAACAGTTAACCTTCTTCGTGAATATTTATACGCATTTTAACTGAACTAAAATCTTGAGTAGCTATTTCCATTTTTGGTTTAACAAAAACACGAGACAAGGCTTGAAGCAGTAAAGAGAAACACACGAGGCCTTGAAATAAATATCCATACAAGAAAGGGAATTCAAAATTGGCGATATAAAATGAATGAATAATGCAGTCGCGTACTAATTTTTTCAACCCTTGCAACTGTTTAAATAAATTACTAAATTAAGAAATTGCTGTTATATAAACATTTAAAATTAAGCAAAGTAGGATGAACATCCCACAATATATCTTTTAGTTCAATTTAATATATTAACTACTATTACAGTTATTACATCAGT
>VTPC01008108.1:0-23161 GCA_011009095.1 Ignelater luminosus
AAAAAACTACAGTTATACAATGAAATGCAAATTTCAATATTTCTATGCACTTTTAAAAATCTGTTACGATTGTAGATAGGGCAACAAAATGGCAAGTCAAAGATATTTATAGATTCTGAATTTCTCGTGTTTGATAGTTTCATATTTATGAAACATCTGGGAATGCAAAGCATAACCACAACGAAATCTGTTTTGTTCTTTCGGTAGCCATTTTGACTATGTTCCCAAGGTGATGTCACAAAACTAAAATATACGTTGTCTTATGTTTTAATGCAAAATGCGATTCTAAAGTTAAAAAAACATTAAAAACATTTTGACCATGTTTTCGAAGGAATATCGAAAAACGTAGATTCCAAATCTGAAGTTAAAATTTTAAAATTAAAAAAAATGCGGACAGACAGACTTAAGCAAATTCAGTAACACCTCCCACGGAGTTCGTTAAAAGAAAAACAATAGTTATTAACTTTTAAATATGTTTTGTTGCATATTTGTTACATCCTAAATTCAGCTCAAGTAGGAATCCATGATTTTTTAGCGTAACAATATTCTGCTTTTTTTGTAACAAGGAAAAAACATTTACCGAGGCTTTTCATCTCGACTCCTGCTAACAGCTAAATGTCTTGTTGTACAGTGTACGCAAAGTTTTTGAAAAGTTAACGATTTTAAGATAAATGCATATATACCAACAGAGAGAGAGAGAGAGAGAGAGAGAGAGAGAGAGAGAGAGATTGCCAAAAATTGAAAAAGCTCAATAACGAGCAGTTGCTTAATTTTGTAAAAAAACAAAATAGGACTATTACTGTTAGTGGTAAAACAAACTCGTAAGAAATAAACACCGTAAATGAATTGTAAAAAGCATTTGCTGCAGATGGAAATAGCCTCTTCTTATGAACTACAAAAACTGCAGAACAGTGTAATATCTAATATCTTTTAAATGTCTTTGTCTTATTTTTTCATTGTACCTAGAAGCAAACTGATTGTAAGTTTTAGTCTAATAAACGCAAGTTTGAATTACAGCTTTTTTTTAATAAAGACCCAAAGAGAATTTGGATATTTATTAAAATATACTTTATTATTAACTTATTATACAGTGTGTCCAAGATAAGGATGCACAGCATGGGGATCTTGGAAACGGTGAGAGATACAGAATCGGTTAAATAGGATGAAAGTTGGCTATTTATAGGATCTTTTTGTTGACGTTTGCAAAATCTAGATATCTTGGATAGTTTCAGAGATATTTAAGAAAAAGTAGATTTTTCGATTTTCGTTATTATGTTTTCTTTTATTTATTTGAAGAGATATCGGAAAACTAAAACCACTTTTTGTTCTCTATTAAAATACGCTAACAAAATTCCAGTGCAACGTTTAGGTTTCGAGTAACCATCACGAACCTCATTTTTTAAATAGGCGGAAAAACAATTGAAAATTGTTTTGAATCACTCTTGTACTTGCTGCTGGTTCTCCGCCACTGAAAGCTGGTAACCCTAATCATAAATGAATGAAAGTTTAATACATTTCAAACATTTATGCAGCAGAACCCATCGCCATCAGTTTTTTGCAACCGACTTTTTTTATGAAAAAATTTTTAAAATTAGCCGGAGACAGTAATGTATTAAACAAAATTGAAACTTTAATTTTTCTAGCTTGTTTTTCAAGAAATGCATTATCGAACTGGCGGCATCTCTAGTCCTATGTAGAACAAACAAATGGCTCCCTTTGGTTTTTTAAAATCTCTTACAGAAACCTGTCAGAATGCTTCGAAAGTACTGGTATAGCAAACGCCCAAAGAAAAACAACATGACCCATATAAATAATTTACTGAATCAAACTACAAAAGCCCATTTTAAGAGAAATATATTTTTCACATCGTACATAATAATTAAAAAAAAATAAAACAATACAAGAAATTTTCTTAATTACACATCTACACCAAGTTATATAACTAAAATTGAACTAACAATGTTTATAGGAATCATAGTTATGAAACAGCAGTAGGAATGGCTCTTTTTATGGGTTGCTTATGGGTTTTTTTTAAGTCTGGATGGATTGAAATCGAAGAAGCCAACTGCCAAAGATGAAAAAAATAAATTAAATTAAAGACTATTAAGTAAACACGTAATCGTTTTCTACATTAATATCCCATGGTTGTTGAAACATATCAGCAGGTAGTGGTGTGCAGTGCGTTGACTTGAAATCTTTCATATATTTGCGTGCCTGGAATATTTAGATTTTATAATTTATTTATTATACATCTAGTTATTTAAATTACCAAAAACAGTGCCATTTGGTTCTTCTGACTTGCAGCCATTTCATCCCCAATCCTCATGGGGTAAGATTTTGAATTTTCAGATATGTATGATTCTAATAAAGAGTTGCACAAATCTGAATTAACATTGTATTTGGAGAAAATCTGGTCTGAAAAATACTTCCGAAGTAAATTGATGAAGGTTATTATTTGCGAAAAATATACCTTGTGCATTTAGAGTTGTAGACAGATATTCATCCAATAATTCTACCTGCATATCTCCAATTATTAAGGGATAGCGAAAACGTAGTAATTTCACTAATAGATTATTTCCACGATTGGATGATAGTTCAGCTTCCCTAAAATGAATAAAAGCATTAAATACAAAAAAAAGAATCAATAGTCATATACTACCTTAAACAGATAACTTCATCATCAGTGCGTCTTATAAGCAATACTGGTCCTGGAAACTTAACCAACTGTTCATAAATATTTAAATTAGCATGTTCCCGAATAGCTAATTTTACTAATGAGTTCCACCATGCTGGCATTTGATTAAGTGCTAATGGTAAAATATCATCAAAAGTAGCATCCAATACCTATTTAAATAAAAAGGATTTACAAAAATTCCATTTGAACCGATTAAATTAATATTTAACACACCAATCCTTTTACATCAGGATAATTCATTGCAGTCCATGTTGCTGTATAACCACCAATACTCCAACCAAACAAAATAATATTTTCAATTTTAAATCCAAGTTTATTTATGGCAAATTGCATTACCATATCCACAGCATTCTGTTCTTGATCTGGATATGGTTGACCCTAAAATGCTTTTATATAGAAAACAAGAATCTTTCAAATGCAATAGATTTACCGTGCTTCCTCCAAACCCAGGATGATTCCAACCAAGAACAGAATACCCAGCTTCAATTGGTGTACCCATGATTCCAATTTCATAAAATCCTGCATTGCCCTCACAACAAACAACCAAAGTATTTCCGTTCGCTGTCACATTTCGTTTATCAATAAACATGGCATCAATCTCATTTTTATCTTTTGTACCTAATTTATATCTTAGACCATGATTAACCTCAATTAGTTTAGATCTTCCTTGTAATAAACCTGGTTCTAAAATATTTTCAATATACTTACATTTATTTTTTAAACGAATTCGATTTTAGCTTTGTACTTACCTAAAATCATTTGTAATATACCTACAGAGCCAGGATAAATTAATCTAATACCGAAGGTATGCATAGCTAAATATGCAATAATCTGGCATGGTAAAGACATTATTAGATGCAAAGAATTTCGATAAATTATTGGTCGCGAAATATTAACTCGATGTTTAGTCATATCCCTAAAATAAATCACAATAAACGCTACAAATTATATTAAATAAAATATATGGTGTTACCCTTCAACATCCTTCCAAGAATATTCAACAGGCCATGCAAAGAATTCAAAATCATATTTAGTAAGCTGCTGTTTTACTGAAGGAGTCATATTTTGATGTGCATTATTCAGCGTTTGAATAAATTTATGATATGTAGGATTTTTTGACCTGCTAAATCCTCTAATACAAAATGAAACTACTAAAATAACCCCAAGACTAGTCACAAATTTTGTTAACGTTACTAATCCTTCCAATCCTTCTTGTCCAACAAAATAACCTTTGCGATATAAGATTCCTGCGATGAATGGCGATGTATACACTCCAAATTTCCACATTACATAGAGCTAAACAATAAAAGACAATAAAACAATAATTTATCATTAATATAATATAATAATCTTGTTCTTACAGAATTGATTACTTTATCACCCCAACGTTCCAAGTTATGTGGTTCGTACACTTTCTACAAAATTTTCCATTAAAAACACACTAGATAAGATATGAGAAAACTTACTTCAACAGGTCCATTCCCATATATTTTAATTAATCTGGGTGTAAACATACAATCCCAAATAGCTTTAATTGTGGACATTGTGCTGTGATACTACTTTCAAACAAAAATAGGATGTAAATTGTGAAAAGGACCCACTAAAATTGTTATAAAACTGATAACTTTACATAATTTGGCTCAACCTTGTATTATTATTTTAAATCCAGTGATATTAATGCAAATTATACAGATTTTAATTACACAAATGACACTTTCTTTGCATATCACAAAGGTGAAATTGCTGTTTTATTCACAACTGTGACATAACCTATATTTATTATCAAAATATGACAGTTGTAATGGTACGTTCACAATTGGTTTCTATTGCATGAAAGACTATTTGTTCTGATTTAATAGATTATTGTTTAAATACAAATAAAGTGCAATTAGGCTTTTCCAGAACGTAAGAGGTTTCAATATTTTGTAACTTATTTTCCTTATACTTTACAAAACTAATAAATAAATAATCAATATGAATACGTTGTGAATTTACTTGAGAAAACCCGAAGGGGAAAATAGAAATTGACGTTAATGACATTGTTATGTGTTAAGTGTTATCGTTGTTATTATTATATTATCAAAACTCGAACATCTTAATTAACTAAAATTTAAAAATAACATAATTAAAAATGTTGACAGAAACTGCAGAAGAATATTCAAAATATCTTAAAATAGATTTAGAGAAGAAGGTAAGAATTATCAATTAGTCTTATTATAATAAATAATAATGACTTAATGAATGACTTGTAGCTGATTCCAATACATCAGTCAGTAGATGATATGTTAACCCGCTTAGAAGAATTTGAAACTATACTTTTAATCGTACAGCAAGAACGATGCAATGCTGTTGGTTTAACAGGTTCACTAACACAAGCATTAGATAATTTCGGAGAATTAAAGGAACTTTGTGACAGAATAGATGCCCTTGAGAAATTAATAGAACATGTTAAAGCCAATATCGATACAATAGAAAGGAGAATTGAAGCAGCAGAAGAACATTTTGGTTTAACCGATAATACTAGTAAAATTAAAAATTTGTTAATTCCACTATTTGTAAGTCATTATATTTACATTAAAATGTTTTTCTTTCTAATTACCTTGTTTGTCTTTTTTTAGAAAAAAAGTGTTGTGCCTAAAGAGCCATCAGTTAATAATGAAATGGAGATTTTTTCAACAGGCGATTATTTTTATAAGGAATCAAATGATAATGAGAGTATGAATGAATAGAACTAGAATGGTGTTAGAATCCAGAATTCTTTTTATAAAGTTTAGTATTATCAATTCTTTAACTGTCTCATTTCTTGTGATGTCTGTATAAGATTCATATTGTTACCTTTACAGAAAGTTATTTTTGTATTATATTATGTAACAAATAAATATATACTGTGTTGTTATTTAGGTGCATTTGTGAGTTCTAAATAGAAGATGTATAATAATCAGTTTCTATATGTCTTGCTATTTGTACTTTTTGCTTTACTTCTATGAACTACTGATTATTGATATGAATTTCTGTTTGGGATTCGATTAAGTTATCAAAAATAAACAACTAATTTGCAATGCATACTTCCATATGAGTTTAACTATACAATACACATACACTTCATTAAGTATATTGCTGATAGATAGTCTACGTTTTAAAATATTGCTTTTTTACGTATCCTAAATAGATCAACACAGTGGCTTAGAAAATATTACCTTGATATAGCATTTCTGCAAAATTAGTTGACATATTATTGTTAATGAATGCCTTTAGACCTACTTTCTAATAGTAATAATTAGATAGTTGTTGCTTTTAACTTTTAAAAAACAGTATTGAAATGAATACTACACTAATTATAATAATTCTCAGGGATTGAAAAACAAATCATTAGTAAAATCCCATGTTCAAAGTTAAAATTTAAAAGTAAAAATTACAATACAACCGCAAAAACGTTTCTTTTTAAACTTCCTAAATCTAAACATTATCATATCTGACATCCAAAAATACAGAACAGAGATGATGAACTTATATTGGCCTATGGCATGTGTGTCACAGGTACTTATAGTATGTAGGGAAATAATTTTGTTGGCACGCAAAAGTTGTATGAGATCATTTTATTTTAATTTGTTTAAATCATACGATTAAAAATAATACTTTGATTTTTCAAAAATACCCGTTGGCACATCACCCGTTGTTATAATATACAGGGTGTTCCATAGTGTACATTTGATATTTCATTAATGTATAACAGTCTAGTTTAGGTCATATAAGTCAAGAATAAAGAGTGGTGTTGGTTACTTATTTTCAATACTGAAGGGGTTATGGATATTTTCAGTTGTAGACTGAAAAGTACAAAAAATTGCTTGGAACAGTCCTTTCGCGGTGATAATATCTTATTTTGTAATGTTTAAGTTGGACTTGGGCATTGTTTTAAAAAACAAAAAAAACATGTCAATGTCAATATGCGTTTCGGTTGCTTTTTATGTTGAATTCACGATGTGTGAAAATAAAGTTAATTTAAATGTTTAAATGCATTTATTTATTTATTTATCTGACAATTAAATAAAACATTGGTCCTTCGCCGGATGATTATTTAAATGGTTTAAAAGATATTGGCAGTTATGCTTCCTTGTTTGTGTGCTGTAATGGACGTCGATGGTGATTCCATTTAATGTTGCTGATGGTCTTCGAGCTTGAAGAATAGGGGAAATAAAGTTGAGGGCTGTCCATCGTTAAGTATCTGGTAACTGAAAAATCCTTTCTTAATTCCCTATCTTCACATTTTTAATTTGAAGCCGTAATAAATAATATGCCTGAAACAACGGAGATTAGAGAGTTAACTCGTAAACGTGGGAGAGTAAACCATAAATTAACTAATTTTGTCAAACCCGTTGTACCAATTTATAACACGTTCAAAATTAATCCGTCTCTCGATGATGAAGTAATCATCGAGCTTCAAAATAGACTCGATAAATTAGAAATAATTTATAATGAGTTTGAAGGAATTCAATTAGAAATTGAATCCTTGTTCGCAGATGATGTTTTAGAGGGTCATTATAAGGAACGTGATGAGTTCACTGATAAATACAATAAGTATTATGCAATTACAAAAAAAATGCTTAATGTAAATGTAGGTGATCAAATCTCAATTAATAAATCACGTAGTCGCTCATGTTCTAGTTCAAGTAAATCTCATTGTTGTTCTAGACACAGTTCTAAGGGCATTGCAAATAACTTGCTAAATAATATTAAATTACCAGTAATTGACATCCCAAAATTCCAAGGTAGTTATGATAACTGGCTTACATTCAAAGACACATTTGAATCACTGATTCATTTAAATGATTCTATAAATTCGATTCAGAAGTTTCATTATTTGAAAGCTTCATTGGAAGCTGATGCTCTTAACATCATACAATCTTTGGAATTTTCATCTGAGAATTATAAGACTGCATGGGATCTATTGTGTAATAGATATAATAATAAAAGATTACTAATCAATACTCACATAAGGGCTTTATTTAATCTATCACCAGTTGTAAAAGATTCTGCGGTATCAATCCGATCTTTGATAGATACATTGTTTAAACATTTAAGAACGTTAGAGGTTTTAGGTCAACCAACGGAGCATTGGGATCCTTTATTAATTTTTATTGTCTGTTCTAAGTTAGACAGAGCTAGTGCTTGTGAATGGGAGAAACATAATACAGTAGATGAAATTCCTACCCTAAAAAGAATGCAAGACTTTTTAAAGGGAAGGGCTAATTTATTAGAGTCTGTTGATTTTAATGTAAAAAATAAGGTTATTAATAATTCATCAAGTCCTGTTCGTAAGTTAAGATTAAAAAATGATAGTAGTCATGTTGTTGCTTTTAATGGAAAGTGTAACTTTTGTAGAAAACCACACAAAATTTATACTTGTAAAGAGTTTTTACAGTTATCAATTGATGATAGAATTGCCAAGGTTTCTGAGTTAAATTTATGAAAAAATTGTTTATGTTCTGGACATGAATCTGCAGGGTGTAAGGCAGGATCATGTAAGGTTGGCAAACAGAAACATAATAAGTTGTTGCATCCTACAGTCAGTGGTAAGAAATCTGTAGAAGAGGATGAATCCTTTGCTTCATCATATGTCTCTAATGATATAGAAGGTTCATATGTAATGCTATCAACAGTTTGTGCATATATATATGATAAAGCAGGGAACCCTCATACTTGCAATTGCTTGCTGGACAATGGTTCTCAGCCGAATTTTGTAACTTCAGATTTAGTAAGAAATTTAGAACTTGATGAAATTCCAGTTCATATTTCAATTAATGGGGTCAGTAATGTTATTGCTAATGTGAGGTCTAAATGTAATGTTCGGCTTGCCTCCATGCACAACAACTTTAATTTAAAATTATCTTGTTATGTTCTTCCTACGATAACAGGGTGCTTACCAAATGTCGAAGTTAATATATCTGATTGGAAATTGCCGAATAATGTTTCTCTTGCAGATCCAAAGTTCAATATTCCAAAACAAATAGACCTTTTAATTGGAGCTAGTCATTTTTGGAGAATTGTCAGGGCTGGAATAATTCATTTAGGAAAAGGAATGCCTGTACTTCAAAATACTGAATTCGGATATACAGTTACAGGTCAAATTAATATACCTAATTTGGGACAATATTGTCATCTTAATACAAATGAAAATTTGACTAATAATCTTAAATGTTCAATCCAAAATGATTTACAAAGGTTTTGGTTGTTAGAAGAGGTTAATGTAAGTCCATTATTATCTAATGATGACAAACAATGCGAAGAATATTTTTGTCACACAACGATTAGAAATCAAGATGGTCGTTTTGTAGTTAGAATTCCGTTCAAGGAAAGTATTCAGAAATTGGGCGATTCTAAAGAATTAGCTATTAAACGATTTTTGAGTCTGGAAAATCGGTTTTATAAAAATGAAAATTTAAAAACAGATTATATTAATTTTATGAAAGAATATCAGAATTTAGGGCATATGTCAGTTGCTTTAGAAACAGATGTTTCTAAGCCTACTTATTTTCTTCCGCATCATGCAGTGTTTAAAGAAGACAGCTTAACATCGAAAATAAGGGTAGTTTTCAATGGCTCGGCTCCATCAACTTCAGGATATTCATTAAATGATTTGCAATGTACAGGTCCTGCCATTCAAAATTGTATTGTGTCTATACTTTTAAGATTTCGTATGCATAATTATGTTGTTACGTCAGATATAAGTAAAATGTATAGACAAATCTTAATTCATCCCGATGATCAACAACTCCAACGAATCATTTGGAGAAACGATCCGAATGATGATTTACAAGCTTTTAATTTGAATACAGTGACATATGGCACTACTAGTGCACCCTTTCTTGCTATCCGTTGCATTAAAGAATTAGCAAAATTATCTTACACTGATTACCCTGTTGCCTCAAAAGTCATTTCTAATGACTTTTATGTCGATGATCTAATTTCAGGATTTAATACAAAAGAAGAGGCAATTAAAACTTGCCAAGAAATAGTCATAATTTTAAAATCTGCTCAATTTGAGCTGCGGAAGTGGAGATCAAATGATACTGACATTCTAAATGAATTGAAAAATGATAATGATCCAATAAGTGTTATCAGTTTTGTAGATAAAAATATTAAGACATTGGGAATTCAGTGGTCAGTGGAATCTGATAGTTTTTCCTATCATATAGCAGAAATCACTGAAATACCATGTACCAAACGTAGTATTCTATCAGAAATTGCAAAAATATATGATCCATTGGGACTAATTAGTCCCTGTGTTATATATGCAAAGATTATGATTCAGAGATTATGGTGCTTGCGAATTGCTTGGGATGATGAAGTCCCAAATGAGATTAAATTTCAGTGGATAACGTTCCGTAAAAATTTGAACGTTTTGAATCAACTTCAAGTTCCACGGCATGTAGTTTTATTTGATTATATTTATATACAAGTACATGGCTTTTGCGATGCCTCGGAACGTGCTTACGGTGCTTGTGTTTATGTGCGTACCAAAAATAATACTGGATCACAGGTGTCTTTGCTCTGTGCTAAGTCAAAGGTGGCACCTTTGAAGACCACAACTATTCCCCGTTTAGAATTGTGTGGAGCTTTACTTTTAGCAAAGTTAATCGATAAGGTTACTAATTCACTTAATGTATCAGTTGAATGTTTCTTATGGTCTGATTCAAGTGTAGTTTTGCAATGGATTAACACTGAACCATATAAATTGCAAACCTTTGTGGGAAATAGGTTTAATCAAATTCAAGAGATTACTACTAATTATAAGTGGGGTTATGTTTCCACAAAGGAGAATCTTGCTGATCTTGTGTCAAGAGGTGTTGTGCCTCATGAAATTATTAATAATGGTTTATGGTGGAACGGTCCACCTTGGTTAAAGACATTTGATAAAAGTAAGCAGTCTAGAGAAATTCCTGTGTCAAAGGATAAGATCCCCGAATTAAAGAGAGAAACATCAATAAATTCTTTTGTAATTAGCGTTAGATCTGAATTAAATATATTTGAAAAATTTTCTAAGCTACTAAAGTTAAAACGTGTTGTTGCTTATTGCTTTAGATTTTATTTGAATCTCAGAAAAGTTAAAGACTCTAGAATATTGGGCTCTTTAACTATAGAGGAATTAGAATGTGCAATGAAACGTTTAGTAAAAATTGCTCAAATTGAATCATTTTCAGCAGAATATCAGCATATAAAAAATAAGGAGTTTAATAAGGTAAAGACCAAATTTAAGATGATAATATCTTATTTTGTAATGTTTAAGTTGGACTTGGGCATTGTTTTAAAAAACAAAAAAAAACATGTCAATGTCAATATCCGTTTCGGTTGCTTTTTATGTTGAATTCACGATGTGTGAAAATAAAGTTAATTTAAATGTTTAAATGCATTTATTTATTTATTTATCTGACAATTAAATAAAACACGCGGGATGTAAACAGTTTTTATTCTTACTGCTCAGTTCGGTGGAACACTACCGCATATAACCGCATGTCGGCTAAAGATTTAGAAACTGATGCTGGTCGTTGCAGCAGGTTGCACCAGAAATTGTGAAGATGACGGTTCTTCGATGTTGTCTTTGTGTTTTTGCTAAATATGATCTTTAAATTGCTGAATTTGGGAACGATAGAAGTGGACGATCCACATGAAGAGCGATAAGTGCGAAGCCGCATCCAGCGGTGCGGTAAATGGCTAAGCCATTGACTAATGTTCGAAGAATGTATTTAATAATTTTAAAAATCGTATAGAATCCTATGAGGCCCATCATAACCATGCCTACATCTGTAAACCGATCCCAAATGTACTAAAGGGTGGTTCGGGAAGATTCTTAATTTCATTTGCATCAAACAATTTGAGCACAGAATACTCTTGGGGATTTGTAACAAAACCGATACCTTACGAGTAATTACATTTTCAATAGCTTTACGTTCACTACCAAAGGTAAGAGATCGTTGGACTTTAAATAGATTTTTTCTTATGTGCATATTCCGCTTGAACCTATGGTTGGATCTGGGTGAATTTCAATCGTGGTTCTTATTCCTCAGCTACAGGTAGGTGGGGGTCCTACCTTCTCAACTCCCGAGAGCTGCTTAGTCAACGTGCAACGCTATTTATGCGCTTTTCCTTCTACTGACTGTTTAGTGACATAGACTAATCAGACGGCATTTTATACAGTCATACACACTAGATTTAAGAGCGTATGGTAGTAATTTGTGTTACTCAGCGTCAGTAGAAAGAGAAACGTAAATATAGCGTCGCATTTTGCTCCGAGCCAATGTCCACAAAATAAAATTATTTATATCAAACAAAACTAGGCCAGAAAAATCCATGTTTCCATTTCATTAGTTTGTGCTGGTGAATAAAAACAAGAGTTTTTCAACTAATATAAGTAACATTTAATTATAATAATACTAATATGGTACAACTATACTGACTTTCATAAAAATTGCAACACCTAGAATTAGTTGAGCAATTTTATTGAAATTTTTACAAACGATGTAACTCATCACTACAAACAAACGATTAAAATTTAAAAACAAAAGAACAGAAATAAAAAAAGTTTTTTCAATAATGAGTTGCTCCGCCACACTCACACTCAATCAAGCAATCAATATCGGCATGTAGTATATCATTCCAAGCTTAGTGAATCCACAGCCGAAGATGGTGCAAGTTATCTTGAGGGTGTGGTAAATTACTCAGCTGCCTACCGATCACATGCCAAAGATGCTCAATGGATGACAAATCAGGCGACCGAGCAAGCCATGGGAGGACGACAACGTTAGCTTCTTCCAAAAAGCTTGTTGTAGCCCTTGCCGTATGAAATTTTTCAGCTCCCGAAGGTATGGAAGTGCAACAGGCTCCGGCACATTGGCAACGTAACCGGCTGCGTTTAAGTTACCGTCAAGGAAGACCAAGGGTGATCTGTTACCATAACATATTACACCCCATATCATCACTCCTTGTGCGAAGGCTGTGTTGCGTTAAAAATGTTGAATCTTTGCGTTCTCTAGGCATACGCCTGACCGTCCTACGACCGTCGTGAGGCCACAAACAAAATCGAGACTCGTCACTGAACACAATTTGATGCCGTTTTTGTACCCAATTCGCTCTTTTGTTGCTCCATTCTAGCCTGCGAATACGGTAAAGTGGGTTAAGAGGAAGACACAAAAATTGACAATACGAACGCAGCTCATAAGATTTTATCCGGCGATAAACAGATGACGTTGACATTCTACCTCCTACACCAGTCATTTACAAATGACCGACTTGTAGAAAATCTGTTTCTTGTGGCCAAAAGTCTTAAACGACGTTCTTCACGATTTGTAGTCTTCCGGGGACGGCCAGATCCAGGGCGACGTTGTTGAACCCCTTCTTCGGACCATCTGGACCAACATCTTAACACCGTTGCAACATCACGGTTTACACGATCAGCAATATCTCCAAGCAAAAGTCCGACTAAATAAGATAAATAGATTTTATTCAATTTTTAATCATTACTTTGTTTAATGAAACTAGATATTTTATGAAAATTTCATTAGAATTGGTCAATAACTTCCATGTGTTGCGATTTTTATGGAAGTCAGTATATTTTGCATATATTTTGACATAACATTCTAAATCAAAGTATAGGTATAGTACCATTTCAACAAAGTCATATTAAACAAGATTGCGTATCTACAAAAGCAAGCGCCTATTTTTTTTCTTGCTGTGACGTTTAGAACATTGTCAGGGTTTGCTTCTATATCCCAGTGGATAGACAAAAGAACTGAGAAACTCAGTCTCTCATTCTTCCCCATCTTGTTTCTTGGTAAAGACTGAATCCTTTTTATCGTAGAGAACGAGTGCTCTACACTGGTTGTTGTGACCGGAGTAGTCGCCAAAACTGTAAGAAGATTTTGTATATTTGAAAAAAGGCCTTGTTACAATTTTCTAGTACTGTGAGAACAGTATTTGGTTCCATTGATGAAACTTTTTTGCATTAAACATAATATTCAGCCTGTACCGCCGTAACTGGACATTTTTGGAAATAATAGAATGACAAGTTTTCTAGCAATACTCATTTTTTGGGTGAAGCAAATCCTGGTAAAAGCACTTGAAAAGCCGAAAGGAAATTTTCACTCGCCATGAACCTGTTTTTTAAATTTGTGATTAGTTGGTCGATACACTGAGCAAAAACTGATATTCTATAATAGTCCTCAATAGAATTCGTTTGCGGATTTGAGCTCTGAGTTTGTCTGCCAGTAACTCTTAGAACTCTTAGTTCACAGTCAAATAGTTCTTTAAACAACATGGACGCGCAAACAAATATGTCATTAAAAACAGATTGAGCATTGTCTCTTATATTCTGCAATGAGGAGATGACAACATTTGCATGCTTTACAGCTGCTACTAAATCGTAAGATGGACTTTGCAGGAATATAGAGAGTGGTAAGGTGAAGTTGAAAAACTTTTCACAAACCAGCAATGAGATAATAAATTCTCTTTTTTCCATTTCTGCTAAAAGTGTTGCAGCTGTGGCAGAAATGCTTCTTACTTTTTGTGCAATATCCTGCGGACTGGAAACAATAGGTTTCAGAGCTCAGCAAAAACCAAAACACTATCATGACGTTCGATGAAACATGTATCACAGAGACGAAGAAAGTATTTTTTGGAGATTTCAGGGGGTTTTGGAGCCCCGGACCCCTCCTTTGGCTACGTGCCTGTACAGCTAACTATATGGAGCGTTACGTAGCAATGGATACGGAGTTAGAACTATTCATTCATATCTGCTTAGAGTTATAAATGCAGCGGTGGTACCATTTATTTGGATTTTCCCAACAATATTATGATATAGGTAACTTTAAAGCATGATGTTTATGTAAGTTTCGACATTCTTCTGCGCCTAGAGGATGCATGAAACTATATATAGTACGACCGGCCACTAGTGAAGTATGAATATGCATTCCACGGTAATAAATCATTCTAGTTATCTCTACAAGACATGCTTGCACCTACTGATGTTTCATGTCGTTGCATTGTCTGGTCTTTGTATTTGCTCGTTTGATCTGGACACGGCGCGGCGTGATGTCGCGTATAGATACTGCGGTAATGTTCACGTGTTTATTTTCGCAATCATAAGCAATGAGTAGAAGTCCCATTGGCTTGATCATTAGGACTAATGAGATGATCGTCGGGAGCATATGGAACGTTAATCCGTGAACGTACATATTTTAAAGTTTTGCCCGTATTCTAGCTGACCGTCCGACATTGCCCTGACCAATTGATTCGAGATTATCAATATCTAAATTTTGACGATTTTTTCTTAAAAGTTCGTTGGTTGATTTGTCAATGTTTTGTTTTGTTTCCGAAGATAGTTCAACCATACCATCTTCATTTGTTTGAATATTTTTTGTTCTTTGAAGTTGATCTAAAATAACCAACGTTTGATCTTCTGATTTGCTAGCGTTATTGTTAGTTTTACTAAGATCTACAATGCCAAAACTGCCAGCAAGTTGCTGATAATGAGCTTCGGTTTTTGATTCAATAGAATCTGGCTCATTTCGTTTACATAATTCTGTTTTCTGAATTGAATTCTTTTATTTTTTAAGTCACGGGACTTTTAAATTCGATAGTTCTGTACAGACCAGTCTATTGCTTTGTTAACGTTTTAGATAATCCGCTTTTACCAGCTGGATCATGTAAATACACTAAAAGTTGCCTATTCGAAATTTGATTGTTTACGATTACGATTAAAATACCGATTCCGCTGTTTTGTCAAATTATCTCTTACGTTTACAAAAGCTTGATTTAGTCGATAGAATTTTGATCAATATCAAATTTAACTCGATAAAAGTTACTTTTGAAGTAAGCAAGAACTTTTATAAAAAATAAGTTTTTTCGTTTCTTGAAATTTTTTATCCATTATACCTATTCTGAACCTTATCTGGGAACACCCTGTATAGATAACATCTATATTGCTTGATTCCGAATATGACAGCCAAACACTCTTTTACTGTTGTCGAATAATTTGTTCAGCCTTATTTAAGGATTTACTGATGAAAGCTGTGGGTTTTTCAAAATTATTATATGTAATTATCTATCATAAAATAGAAAATGACGATGGCATTGAAAATGCACATTTTTAATTCGCAAATCAATTAAAGAATGACGTTACGTAAATGTAAAATAAATTATATGTAATTAACAATCTATGTATCAATAATACGACCTTGGTCAATTGTGCACTCAAAATACAAAGATTATAAAATTAGAAGATCTAAGAAAAATAACCCAAGAAAACACTAAATTAAATAAGAAGCTTGACGATTACGAGCAGTACTCTAGACGTAATTGTCTACGAATATTTAGTCTCACGGAAATGCAGGGAGAATCAACAGATATATTAGTATTAAATTTAATTAATAACAACCTAAAAATAAATATGGATTTATCGACGATTAATAGGTCACATCTAACAGGTCGTATACAATCTTTTGTTGCAGGTGGAAATGCTAATACAAATAAATCCAGGCTTATAATAGTAAAGTTTACCAGTTATCGCAATCGACAGATGATCCTGAACAGTAAAAGTAAATTGAAGGGATCCGGAATAATCATCCAAGAGGATCTAGCAAGGGCTCGTTAGTTTCCAAAGCGACCACACTCGATAATCTGCATAAAATATAATTTAATTAATTACAATAAGTTCCATGTTTTTGCTGTAAGTGAAAGCTTGTTGTCGAGAATGTGGTTGATGGAGAAGTTTTCATACCTGGATACCAGTTTTTTAGAAAGAACATGGGCAGTAGAGGGGATGGAGTAGGCATATATGTGAGGGCTGACCTAAACTGTGAAGAAATTTCTCTCGATTTTTTAGTTGACAATGATATTGAATACTTATTTGTTAAGATCAAGTTGAATGCAAAAGCTGTTGCTATTGGGGTACTTTACAGACCACCCGGCAACCGCATAAATAACTTTGTAAATGATTTGGACAAGATGTTGTTGTCTATTATTACACCCACAGTTGGCGACTTTATTTGTTTGGGTGATCTTAATGTAAATTTCTTTAATGTTGATAATCCAGTAAATAACTCATATGATCTAACACAAATACTAAGTGAACCTACTCGAATAACAAATACGACCAGCACCCTTATAAACCCTATTTCTGTTAGCCATAATTTAATTATTATTAATTCAGGTAAGATCGAAGCTAATAAAATTTCTGATCATAAAGCAGTTTTCTGGGATTTAAAGAGAGAGACAAACAATTTAAACCTAAAATTGTAAAATTTAGATGTTTTCGTAGCTTTAATTACAATCTATTTTTATCATGGCATCAAATGATTAGCAAGAATGACATTGATAATAAAATTTCCATTTTCATGGCCATTATCTTAGCTGTTTTTGGTAAACATGCACAGGAGGCACGGGTCACTAAGCTAATTACTTAATTTTTATCACACTAAACTTCTGTCATTTTAACATGTAACAAACAAAATGATACTGATTTGCCATTTTAAGATAGGTATTCCGGCTAACTAGATTATTTCTAGATTATTCCTATCAAAAAAGCATGATCATCAGATCAGATTTTATTTTTTTGCGGACAAACCTTAAGCGTTATCAAAAATTACAAAGATACAAAAAATGTTTCTAAAGAAAGTATTTTTTTGGAAAAAAAATTGAAAGTTCTCAGCCTAGGCACTAAAAAGTTATCAACAAATCTGTACTGCAACATTCTTGTTTAATATACTTACAACTTACTGATGATGACCAAAATCATCTCGAAACGTGACTTATAGCCACAAAACATGCCATACCAAAAATTATTAAAATCGATCGAAGCCTACTATTTTTATGCGCAAAATTAATTTTCTTTTAAAAAACTTTGACACGATTTTGGATATAGGTAAGTTGGGTTAAATCTGTAGTTAAGCCATGTCCCAACCTTTTGGAGACACCCTGTATATTTTTGTCAGTAGAACATTATTGCCATGCATATTTATATTAATTTCAAGGTATTGATGTGATTCAGGATGTTTTAGAAATCCTACCAAATCTTGTGATTATTTTTAATTGAAATATAAATATTTTAAAGAAATATTTGAAAATTGGAAAAAGTTTAATTACCAAAGTAATAAATTCAGTTGTTTGAAACTATTATTTTATAAATCGCTTCTAAAAAACACTTGAGCTGTTTGAATTATAGAATTCCATTTTTTTTATAAAGTATTAAAATTATATGCGAGTCAAGCTAAACCCTACTGCAAAAATTCGATTGAAAAAGGAAGCGCTTCCCCGTTTTTTCAATTGCCAGCTAGACAAAAAGAGGTCACATGCTCCAATATGTATACCTGCAACAAAACAATTGCTGAGAGCACACATATTGGCAACCATTAACGTGTGCACTTTCGGTAGCTTGTCCCTTCACGAACCCATCAGAACTCATTGTCACCTCTAAACGAATTTAATTGGTTATGAAACCAAATTAAAACGCGACTCCTATATCGTATGAACTGACTCTCGATCGCCAATATACGTGATGACGTCACAGCGGCTCTCCGCCAAAATAATTCGCGTATGTGGTCTGCCTTATATGATTTAAATATACGTTTCTCACAGCAACGTACAATGTCAAGAAACTTATCTAACCCTAACTCGATCGAAAATTATTTTAGCTCTTTTGTTTAATCTTCAACTTCCGACTGTGTTATCAAAATATTCGGAACTTCAGCAATCAAACTTTTGATTTCTCGCTTACCTCAATAGAAGAGGTGCATGAAACTCTTAAATCTAATGCTCTTGGTTCAGATAATATCACGCACATAATTCTGTACATAATTAAATAAATAATTTAGTGTAAATAAATTGTAATAAACTAAGTAAAAATAAATATTATTAAATATAAATAAACGTTTTATATAAGAAGAACATTACAATAATTAGCATTTTACCATGTATTTCTAAAATTTTTGAAAAGATACTATATAAACAAATACAAGCCCTTTCTAACAACAACAATATGCTATCCGCATGTCAATCTGGTTTTAGGAAGGGTCTTAGTACTGCTGATTCTCTCGCCACTGTCACGGATGATATTATAAGCACAACCGATAGGCACATGATAACCGTTCTCGTACTGCTCCGTTTCTCTAAAGCTTTTTATACAATAAGTCATAATCTTCTGTGTGCAAAGCTTCAGTACTATGGGTTCGTCAATACCGCAGTCAACTTAATAAAGTCCTCTCTATTCGACAAGCGTCTGATAATTAAAATTCATTAACTTCCGGTGTTCCTCAAGGGTCTATTCTAGGGCCTCTGTTATTTATTATATATATTTACTTCTGATATTTTAAATTCCTTGATGCATTGTAATGTTCAGGCATATGCTGATGATACGCAAATATATAAATCATTTAACTTTTCTGATAGAACTCAAGCTTACAAAGATATCAACAGTACTCTTACTCTGATTAAACACCTTTCAATGCAAAACAACCTGAAGCTTAACACGAGTAAATCAAAACTATTAGTGTTTGGTAACAAAAAAAATATTACAGCACCAGATTTAAATCTCAACATAACTTTGGATAACAAACTTTTACCAGTAGTCGATTCTGCAAGAAATCTCGGTATTATATTAGACACTAAACTACGTTTTAGGCTACACGTTACGAAACTATTGCAAAAAACTTATTCCTCATTAAAATTACTATAATTATGCAAACCGTGATATTTTAAACAGTAGCAGATTTTGTTGTTACGGTTCTGGTCTAGATTTTGATTACATTAACTCGAATATTTTTAGTTTATCCACTTAAAAACAACAATAAACGACTTTTAGTTAATTGAAATTTAGGAACAGTTAAATAATGCATCCAACATTATAAAACAGAGCCATACTGTGATAATTCCAGAATGTGAAGGCATCTGATAAAAACATTCTAAATGTTTAGACTAGACGCTAGACTTGTCTCAAGTGTGGCTTAACGGTTTGCTTTCGAGAAAATTTTGGAACTATATGGTAAACTCTAAGTAATGTAACGCGCCACCCCTCGAATATTCTAGAAAAAGTCCCGAACAGTCTCGAACAAGCTGGTCGAATGTGTTGGAGAAATCTCGAACTATCCAGAGTTTTCCACCGTCGAATGTTTGAGAAAGAGCGCTAACTTTCTGGGCTCATCAAGAACCACGCGGAAACGAATATAAGGCTGCGTTGATCAAGCCGAAGGCAGTTCTACTGTCAATCAGCTAGTAGTTACGAACAAAATAAATGTTAATTAGTGATAAATAAATTCTTCTGTACAGAATTAAATAAATAATTTAGTGTAAATAAATTCTGGAAATAAATTGTAATAAACTAAGTAAAAATAAATATTAAAAATAAATACACGTTTTTGTCAAAACGTAACAGTAACTACAATTTTGAAATGCTTTTTTTTGGACGGACATCCTTAGTTGTTTTTTTTGAAGGGAGTTATGAGACGATTGATATTCTTACTTTTACAATGTATGAACCTATTGCAACGCTTTGTCTAAGGTCAGTAGATAAGTGAAAGCAGGAATTTATAACCAAGTTCTAGAAAAATACAATGAATTTTAATATCCTATTCTACCTACATTGTAGTATAAATCTTACTAAAGTTGTTGAATTATCAGAGCACCGTTATATGTGTCAGGCGTTGGTAGAACGGGATATAAATTATACTAGAGGTGCCGCAGATTCTATTACGTCGTATGAAGCTAATTATCACCAACTTCAAGTAAAAGGCAAATGTGAAAGAAAAATTAATTTTTGAGGTTAATCTTTAAGGAACTATATCTCCCTGAAGGAACGTTTTTGAACATTAATGTTTATAAATAAACGTTTTGTCTTGAAATAAGCCAAGGAATCGCCCTTCAAATATTTATAAAATAAACAAGCAGAAAAAAATTCAACGCCAAATACGTCAAAATTTGAAAACGTTGTGGTTGCAAAAGTACGTGTGTGTAAAGGTGATCTAACATCATATATCAACAAGAAGTGTTTAATAAACGCATTATCCCAATCTACAGGGTGTTTTTAGAAAAGTACAGAGATTTTAACATGGGAAAGATTATGCGCAAACTTGTATTATAGCTAAGCATGTAAGCATGTACTAAATAGGTTTGTAGTTTGTAACGCAACCTTCGTTGCAGAAATACTTACTCTGGGTTAACTATAAGACCCTTTTATGGTCTTAGTTCGGATAGACTTAAAAGATGGCCTTGAGCGTGAAGTAAAGAAGTTGTAGACACCGTAAGATGCAACACAATTACTAATTAGAGCAGTAAAAACGTACATTTCATAAACTGAGGAAACCCTGAACAAACGGATTTTAATACAAGTATATACAAAACCATGCAGGGTGTCCCAAGTTTTTAGATTCAGTTTTCTAATAACTTCGGTCCATCATTCTGGCCTATAAAGATCCAATTGAGGTTAAACGTTCAAATATTTAATTTAATTATGAGACTTATTTATACGATGTATCAGGCTTTAAAATATGATGCCATATATGCAGAATTGTTTTTTTTAATCAATTGTTTAAAAGACAAATATCACTTTAATGTTCAAAAATTAAAAGTGATTTGTGCAGGTGCCACATACGTAACTATAATTTTTTTTAATCCTGTAGAATTCTACTTCCCGGTTGTTCATACATTCTATAAATTCCATATATCTATCTTTCAAAATAAGACTGGTTATAAGGGTGGACATATAACTTGGGACACCCTGTACAGTCAGGTAAGTATATTATATGTGATAATTCAAAACAATAAATCTCAAAAATGTATTTGCAGGTTCAATTATAAATATAACAACATCTTGATTCAAAATTCAAAGGTAATGATTTAAGGTACAAGTTAAAGTGACTGAACACCCAGTATAATAATTTAAAGACATGAACACATAAAACTAATGAAATTGTGCTGCATAAAAATAAACTTGTTACAGAATTTTTATTTATTTTAGATAAATAGCCTTTAGCTTTATCTCATAAGCGAACAAAAGTTTTGAAAAACAATAACAAAAAAAATCAAATTTATTAAACCACGAACAATCTCATAGTTCCGAATATTTAAAATGAACTTAGCATGAATTTCTTACAAGCTGCCAAAATTTGAATTTGCGTTATAACCGATGCAAGCAAAAAAACTAATAAAACATCTTACCAAGGGGAAATCTCCCGGGTGAAAAAGCTGTATACCTTAAGATTAAACCAAATAAATAAAAGAAGAAACTTACCCTCAAGAACAGAGAGCCTTTCCAAAAATTCAAATAAAAGAAATCTCCGGCACTGTCTCCACCAATAGTATACATACAATCCTCAGGTAAATATACAACAACACAACCAATGCCAAAAAGATCTGGTTACAGAGAGACAACGCGAATTCGCCCCTGAACTCTAAGCGTCTTACTTTTATCAATAGTAGAGCAATTTTCACAATTGTACTGGAAAAGTTTTAGCAAAAATCGAAAAAGTGTTTCAAAAAGCCGGGATCTTCTTATAATTAAGCGAGGTGAAACCGGTGTCTGATCTTGGTATTTTTTAAATTAGCGGGCGTGCAAGAGCTTGGAGAACCAGAAAGGTTTGCGAGTCTGTAAGAACCTAAAGGGCGGGCCCGAAGAGTTTAAAATTCTACAAGGATTGAAAGCCTGAAAGAACCTCAAGGTCTATCCATTTTCAGAAACTTAGGTCTTTGCCTTCCTGGAAAAAGTCCAGAATTCTGCAAAGCTTCAGATAAGTATGACATGAAATAATCTAGAAAGGTACCGAGATTGCACAAACCTGATGCTGACAAAAATCAGAAAATCCACCAAAGCATCCACAAGAGGGGCTTTCTAAAAAATGCATGAAACGATCTATCTTTCCGAAATTATTTCTTCACAATACAAACCATGAAGTTGAACCTCAATTAAGATTTGAACTTACTTAGTTTAGTTAATACAATCTGCCCTATGGAGTACCAAGAGGTCTACAAGGGATCAAATAGCCGAAGTTACAGATGATGCTGTAATCAAGGAATTTACCAAAATAAGCATAAGCATTTGTTATAAATTATGTTTTACATTGTTTTTATTTTAATTAATTTCTTTCTATTGCTATGTTCATTATTCTTATGCATGTTCCTCTTTGAATTTGTGAAATAAAATATTTTCTTTCGAAACTGTTAGATAAGAGCTTGTTATTTGTTTTTCCTTAACAGTCGTAGATAAACCATCGTATCTCACTCTCACGTAATGACTATTTCTTCACTCGTTAAATAGTGTACTAGTATTTTATCAATTCATCTTTGTATTAACAAAGATTCTTTTTTTTTTAAGAAAAAGTTGAGATGGTAAGATCTAGATCTATTAAAATTAAGAACAAGATGGAACATTTTGCGGCCAGGAGAGGAGAAAAGTTTAGTGCCGGTCCAGGGTCTACATTTACTGACCTA
>VTPC01008109.1:0-132678 GCA_011009095.1 Ignelater luminosus
TTTTATCTACTTTCTTTTAAAAAGCAAGGAAGAAACAAATAAAATGATTTTTAGTTTGCTCTGTTTTGTATTCTCCCTAGGAAATATACTACTATTCCTATATTCATTCTTAGTGCATATGTAATTCAAGACTTGTTTGAGTACGCAATCCTCCCGATAGATTAAAAACCAACAACTTTATTCCCAAACGAGAAAATACGATACAAACTAAATAAAGACATATCTACAATTTTCTTGTTCAAAATAAAATGTGCTCCGAAACACTTGCAACGAATATATAGTAAGTCTAAAGTGATATAGCGCTACGGTTTTTGTAGGAAAAAAAGAAAATTAAAGTCTCATACGAATCCATTCTCATCAGAAACGACAACTTTTTGATGTCAGGGGAAGAATTCCAATTTCAGTCCCCTGACTTTTATATTCGCACTTTTATGCTGATATTGCAGACTACTTCATTCCTGCAAAAGATGAGTAGGTACATAACCTTCAAATTTAACGGATCGTGTATTCGAAAAAGAGGTAAGAGGAATTTTATAAAAATAGCAAAAACCAATGTTCTCCTTAGAGAAGATGAATTATTTTACTGCTACAAGTTTAATCATTAAAACTTTCCTATAATTCGATATCTTGAAACAACCCTTCAATTTTAAACCAATAATTAAACAAAAGCTGTTAAAACACCGGATCTTAAATTTCTTCCAACCCTAATAACAGGCTTTTGTAAAGATTTCTTCCTATTTTTAGCTTGAACAGTTAACGGGGAAATAATGGTGCCATTAACTTAATGGATTATTAAATAACTATGAAGGATGTCGTAATTTTACATTGTGAAGAGTGAAAAAAAAGTAAATGATAAATTTTTTCGTTATTACTACATCCAAGCTAGCTATAGAAGTCATTAAAAATTCCTATTCAAATAGAATTATTTAATCCTCTAGAGTTCTGGAAGAGATTCGCGTTTCTGCATTCAATTTACATTCGTTTTAAATGAGTTCCTAATTGTAGATATTCTAGTTTTAAATTACACATAAAAATCTACTGAATAATGTTCAAGCGTGCTTTTCAACTTTCACGCGTAACATGGGTAATAGTTACAATAATTTTCCATAAATGGAGCGACTTATTTCTTTGGTAAAACCTGAATATATTTCAGATTGGCCATTTGCATAAATAACATAAAGTTGAGCGACTAATACATATGCTTCAAGAATTCAACTGGAGTATAAATTCTAAACGGTATTAACTCTCGAATCGGAATGTCCAAATTATTACATTCTAGAAATATTCGATTGCTATAAAATAAATCCGCAAAACACACAAATTTCTTTCAAACTGTATATTGATGTGCATTTTAAAGTGGATACTAAGTTTCTTCCATTTAATCTATTTTTAAAAAGGAACTTACTCGTACGTGTGTACAGGGTGAATCAAATAGACATACTATAGAGAAACAGGGAAATGTTATAGTGTGACTTACTTTTCAATGAAAATTACCCTTATACTAACAGAAACTCGAGCCGTACACGAACAAAAAGGAAACAGACTGGCATTAATTAGATTACCAGATCAATACTGATCAATAATTAAGTGGTCAATTTCTGCATTGTAAAAAAAATGTCAAAATTTAAACTGTTCGGCAGATCATACTGAGGACAGAGTTTTTGTACTAAAAATCCATTTTGGCAAATTCTAATATGGAGTATCGCGTATCTGAGCAAGGCTGTGCCACTATTTCAAGGAAAATCAGCTTCAAAGTCGTGCAACCGCTTGCCACACTTTTGGATAGTTGGGTTTCTTTGCAAAAATTGTATTGTGCCTGCATAATTTTATTGCAAGACTCGCACAATGTTAATACTGCTCTAATTTGGTTTAAAACCAGATTAACAACAGCACTAATTTGTACTTACTGACCACATACAAAAGCTTCTAGTTTTCAACATAAAAATAGCAGTATTTGCAGCTTCTGCTATGGCAATAAAAGTTCTCATCCGTCTTCTTCCGCTATTACATACTACTATCTATCAAGCAGGCAGAATTAAGAATAATTCTATGACACTTAACAAGACTTTGACTTGGATCCTGATGGACAATATACTTGGTAAGATCGTAATACCTCTTCTTGACATGAAAACGGGCTACATGCACAAATTTGGTTCTGCAGGACTTCCTATACGTATAGATCCAATCTTAAGAGGGAAATGTGATATCGTTTAGGTATTGTTTCTAAAGATGTTTAAAACAACTTTATCATGCGCTTGAAGTGTACGCAATTGTCTTACAGTTGTCTGACGAAGTAAGGGGAGGGTGGGGTAATCACGGACAGCGGGTAATGGCGGACGCTCATGTTTCGTTATGTTAGAGTAGGATGGTAAATATTTGCTATGACGCAATTGAGACTCCAACCCGACCCCAGTGCCGAACAACCATCGACGAACGAGGACGCGCTCGCTGGACAAGGTGAGTTAAATTGAAGATTTTATTGTAATTACATATATTTTTTGCATAACTTTTGGATGGGTGTTACATGTTGTAGCTATTACATAAAAATTTAAAACAATTTTGCTGAATAAACTACTAATTAAGTAATGTTTACAACTACATGTCGTGTGCATAGTGTTATTCTAACCTCTAAAAAAATCTAAAGTTTTTATTTAGTTTGTATCGGGTAATGGCGAACGATTTGAATGGGGTAATGTCGAACGTCTGTGATTACCCCTTAACAAACATAATCAAATGGTTTCATTTTGTATTTATAATAAACGCTTTATGTTTCGACTAATACCATTTTGCTCGTTAAATCAAATGACTGTTTTTTACATTTTAGATGCCACGAAATTACCAAAGAAAGACGGAAACGAAATACACATTAGAAAATTTAGAAAAAGCCATTGAAAGCATTAGAAACAATGTTTTAACACTAGGCAAAGCAGCTTCTGCTTATTCCGTGCCGAAAAGTACTCTACATGACCATCTCAGAAAAAGAAGTTATACAGTAACCAAAATGTGGAAGAAAAACTATTTTTTCTGAACAGCAAGAAAAGGAATTGGAACAACATATCATGAAATGCTGTAAAGTATTTTATGGGTTGACCATAGAGATGGTACGAAAAATAATTTGCTAGGGTGAATAATTTAAAACATAATTTTGACAAAACATCCCAGATGCCTGGGAAAGATTGGTTTCACGGATTTAAAAAGAGGCACCCAAACATTTCTTTCAGAAAACCGGAATCTAATTCTATTAATAGAATTACAGCGTTTAATGAAACTGAAGTGAAATTATTTTTTGACAACTTAATTGCCTTGCAAAGTCAACATCAATTTGATGCTAATAGTATTTACAATGTCAATGAGACTGGTATCTCTAATGTGCAAAGAAATTCAAAAATTTTAGCACCTAAAGGCCAAAAACAAGTCGGCTTGACAACAAGTGCTGAAAGAGGCTTTACAACAGCTGTTGTATGCGCATTCAGTGCTTCAGGAAAATACGTCCCTCCATTTTCTATATTTAAAAGAAAGTGCATGAATGCACAACTTTTAAGAGGAGGTAATCCGGATATGATAGCAGCAGTTAGTGATTCGGGTTGGATCAACGAGAACCTTTTTGTCGATTGGTTACATTATTTCATCCCTTTTGCAAAGCCAACGGTTGATAATCCAGTTTTACTTACTTTAGATAATCATAAAAGCCATTAAACCCAAATAAATTTGACAACCAATTGCTAGATGTGACATCATCACCACAACTACCAAGTTCCAATCGCAATTCGCAAATAGAAGTGACACCAGAAGCACAAATAACAAGAAGTTGTAGTTTAATAATTTAAATTAAAGTTACGCAATAAACAGTATTTCTAACTTCAGCCAAATATGCTTTTTTTCAGTTCTCCCTTAGGTATTCGTAATTATCCCACCCTCCCCTAATAAGAAAAAGAATGAACTAGCTAGGGAAGGCTCGAAAAAGCTTATTGTGGTTTGAAAAATAGAAATGTCCCAACGGTAGGTGGAACAACCATATCAGGTTCTTCACTGTTGCCTTGCACTTGCTTAACTTATAGAACTAGTACGACACCACTAGCTAACATTTTGAGTTTTGATTGCAATGAGTTTTTTCATGTGTTCTCTTTCAGCCAAACTTAGATTGTCATTCTGAGTCGTTTGATGTTTGATCCCCTTTCTGAACATCCTTTGTCTATTTTACAATGCTAATGGTATTGATTATCATTGACTTATTATATTTTGATATTTTTTTTGCCAAATTCATTTCTTCAGAATAAGTCCTGTATTAATTAACTTTGAGAAGCAATGTAAACAGTAAAACATTTCAAAGTGTGAGGTTTAAAAGAAATGACGTACTGACTGTTTAGGATTTGCTATACATTTTTTATCAAAATTATTTAAATTTCATCAAAGGATCAAAGGAATTGGATAAGAGAATTTAATAAAATACTAGAAGTTGAAGTTACTTTGAAACTTCAATCTTAATGTATAAAATTGACTAAAAGTGATGACTAAAGAGAGATTTCTAAACACTAAAAATCTAATATTAGTCAGATAAGTAAGCAGGAAAATATTTAAAATAAGGACTTAAAAGGGGCATTTATAATTCGTGAAGTGTTTTAAAATTCATTGTAAAAAAACTCAAAATACTCTATATGTGTCACACAACTCTGTTGCTCTACCTCTAGTGGAAGCACAGCGCTGCCGGCTCCCGTCGTGCCACAGCTTTTATGCCTTTTGAAGTAGTAATCGGCGTGGTTGCCTTTGGGAAGACCAATTGGGTCAAAACCAGTGGGCTTTGCATTTTACTATAAAGAAAACGTTAAGCTTCATCCTCAACTGTCCTTCTCGAGACAACTAAATATGGGCTACACACTCCCAAGATTGGGTTTGCTCTTCTTTTGACCGTCTTAAGAAAGCTAAATTCGAAGACAGGTCGGGCTACGACCTTTTTTGTGAGCTTTCTGCCAATCAAACTTTTTTTTACTAAAGTGATGTCTGTCTTTAAAAAATTGCACAAACACAAACCTGGCATAATACAAATAGTTATCAAGACATATTTAAAATGGCACTTCGCCAACTACACAAATTGTTCAGAGGCGTAATAGTTAACTAATCTTTAATGCAGACAAATCGGGAAATTTAATCAAAATTTTACAAATACAGGATAAATGAATATTACATTAATCAGTCACACTGAGGGATCTTAAAGATGTAAGCAAATCTTTATTTCATTTCAACTATTATGCTATTGCGTAAGATGAATTTGATTTGATTACATATTTAAACGGAAATAGTTTAACTTCTTTTATTTGAAATGCACGTAACACCCCATATTTCTTTATGTGCCAACATTCTCAAATATTCAAAGATACAATCAAAATAATCTCCA
This sequence comes from Ignelater luminosus, assembly GCA_011009095.1. Lineage (NCBI taxonomy): Eukaryota > Metazoa > Arthropoda > Insecta > Coleoptera > Elateridae > Ignelater > Ignelater luminosus. The sequence continues at coordinate 5,393 of VTPC01008109.1, forward strand.
AATACTCCATGCTGCGCTCGCTAAAATGTTCTGTCTCTTACTTCTCCTTCTCTGACACCCCTTGTACAGTTTTAATAGTAAATCCTCTATGTAAAATAAATTTTCCCTATTCGAGTTGCAACTGTTATTTCGTTGCTTCTCTTGAACAAGCTAATATATGTATAAAAAGGTGCGTTTGTGACAGAAACCGTATAATAAATAGGTATATTAAGCTGCTCTGCGAGTAACTTATGAATTTGATTATTATTTGTTATTTTTTTCTATTTAAAAATAACTAAAAGAACTTAAAGGTTAATTCAGCAGAATGATAACAATATAAAATGAAAAATGGACCGTCTAAAATCTAATAAGTACTTTTTACTACGTGACAAATTGTTAGATTATTCTCTTTAATTTAAGAATTTATTGTCTTTTATTAATCTTCTTTTGATTTCCACAGAGTCACTTGGTAGTCGTAAATTTAACAATGCTAAACGAATGGAAGCTTTTTTTGACAAACTGTTATTAAAGGTTTCGCATGTAATTTCAATGCATTTCCATGAACAAGAATAAATGAAGAAAATCTTTGTAGGTAGGTTTAAGAAACTTCTTTATATAGATATAATTTTATTCTATCTGAAAAAATTCTTATGGTCATAATATTAATAATAATTGTTGTCTCTAATTTCAAATTATGTCCTTGAACTACTATAACTTTTTAATTAATAAAATCAAGCATGAGTCATACTTCGAGTCGTTATAATATAAAATCCACGTTTTCCCCCTGTTTATAATCAGCATATTAATCTTTTAAAAATTCTATCGTGCTAAATATTGTCTGTCTTCTCTGCGGTATCAACTTTTTGAAATTTTGTTTGTTAACAGTAACAAAAATAATTGAAAATTTTTTTTTAGATGTAATCAAGTTACTCTAATTATGTATTAAAAACTTTTTTAAAAAAATTAAATTAATTTGACATTAGTGAAATGTAAAGAAATATATACAGGGTTAGCCAAAAGTGTATAAACAGTCTTATTGTAGCAATAGCGATAGAATTAGCGGAATAATAACCCTTGGGGGGTACATTAGACTATCTTATCTACATTCTGGCAGGAGAGAATAATTAATTTAATTATCCAGTTCCGCGTAATTGATATCAACTTTTAATTTTTAAATGGTACCCTAGTATTTTGATGGCATTTTCTAAATCTGCATAAAATTCTAGATACAATAGTGAAGAAAAAAATTAAATAAAATAATTCGCTTCACTATAATAAATTTATAAAGTTTGCAATTTTATTTATTTAGTCCTGATGATGTAGGCGGAGCACAATACACAATACACTAAAACTGCAAACTTTGTTAATTTATTATAGTGAAGCGAATTAGTTTTAACCCAAGGGTTATTATTCCGTTAATTCTATCGGTATTGCTACAATAAGGCTGTTTCCAGATTTTTGGCTAACCCTGTATAATATATTATCAAATCCCTATTACCATGTTCGGTGTAGGGTAGTATTTACAATTTCATTACATTTTAAGTTTTGTCATGTAATATATTATTGTAATATTACACATAGGTATGTGAAATAATTCTCTAGTTAATATTTATATTTTAATACTATTTATGCACAAGTCTAGTCCACTACTTCTTATTTCTTGCCATACTTTTTGCTTCTGTTCATGTCTTTCCCTTCTTTTTCAATATTTCTCCCATCACTCCATCCCATGTTTTTCCTGATCTTCCTTATTTCTTCTTTGTTTGCATTTTTGACTCCCATATCTTTTTGACCGGTCTCGTGTTTTCTATTTTTTGTAGATGGCCCCACCAACTTAATTTTCTTTTTTCTACAAAGTCCAATATTGATTCTATCTCTAAATCTTCTCTTTCTCAGTCTATCCATTTTTGTAACGCCTCTAGTTCTTCTAAGGTATTGCATTTCAACTGCTTGAATTTTACTTTTTTGTCTTTTACTTAATACCTACGATTCATAACCGAAAGCCAGAATTGGTTTGTAGATCGATTTAAAAACATTTCATCTTTGTTTATATTGCTACCCCCTTTTTACTTAAATGTCTTGCTGATTGCATAATATATTTTTAACGTATTTTCTATTCTATTATTAACTTCTATTTCTTGTTCTCCATTATCTTCAGTTACTACTCCTAGATATTTATAATTTTTCACTTGTTCTATATTTGTTCCGTCTACTTGTATGTTTATTTTATCTTCTTTCCCTCCTATAACCATTCCTTTTGTTTTACCTTTATTCATTCTCATTCCAAAATCTGATAATATTGTGTTCCATATTTCCAGATTTCTCTGTAAGTTTCTTTCGCTTTCTGCCATTATTGCTATATCATCCGTAAACGCTTCTTCTGAGATTTATATTCTTTGCAGATATCTATGTCCTACATGTAAATTTCTTACCCTTTCTGAACATTTCTTTATTATCTCGTCTATGAAGATTGTAAACAATACTGGGCTTAAGCCACCCCCCCTGTCTTAGTCCTTCTTTTGTTGAAAAAGTTTCTGATATTCTGCTACTACTAATTATTCGATTACTGTGATTTTGTATATTGACGGTGACAGTTCAATATGTCGTAACTCCGATTTCACGCAAAATGACATTTTCCCGCCTAATCCAAGCTTTCACCTTAACACGTGTCTTCAAAACTTCTTATTGGCTTCGGTGCAGTAGAACGCACCAATCACACATAAGAGCAATATGTCGTAAGTCGTTAGTACGGGTATCTAGAATAACGGTGTTGTGCTTGTGTTTGAACCGCCGGTAGGTAAATCTTAATTGTTTTTATTCATTTTAAATAAAAAAGCACAGATCATAGATATCTAATTGTTCTTCTGTTTTTTTTTGGAAAAATATATTTTTTGTGCTAAAATGCATTAATTTTCTTTAATAAAAAGATGATTTATCGTTAACTTAGACTTAGGCATTATTGAATTTATAAAATATGTAACGGAGATTGGATATACCACATATTTTCCGATTAAATATTTGCATTGAGAACAAATAAATTAATTCAAGGGGGTAATTTTTTTTGATAAACTTAATGGAAATGGTTTGTCAAGCACTAAACTGAATTGAGGTAAATGCAAAATAATGTTTTCCTTTTCGTTATTACATACTTACACATCACGAAGCGTTTTATTTTTTTTTCTTATAAATTTAAAAATAGATTTTAAATATTCAGAACTGGGATGAGGGTTATTAGACGTTTTAGGCTTTTTGTAGTCAAACAACATACATACAAATTTAATTGTTAGTAATCATTAAATGTGGAATGCCATGTTGAATTTTCAGCCTTTTTTGAATTGGCCTAATTATTTTTGGTATTATTTATTCCAACTAAATTCTTTAAAAACACATTTTTATGACTTCTTTTTTTTATTCTCCGGCAAGATTTCTTTTATGCTGTCCCGATAAGATGAAATCCTTGTCTCGGTAATTGGGTTTCTAAATTACTGCTTTTGTTTGCAGAAGATCTGGTGAATATGTATAGTTCTAGAACAAAACGGTTAGTAGAAATGTGCAATAATTCGAAACATGAAACATTTCCAAAGAAAAGTAAGTTAACTCCCTGTAGAATAGTTATAGATAAGACTGCTACTGGGGGTGACAAAAGAACCAATGTTCCTCCAGAAAATAACCGTTTGGTCCAAATAATTGGCTGTGAAAATATAGGTTTTCAAGAAGTGCAAGCTCCTTTTAATAATGAGAGCGAAGTTTTATCTCTTCCTGAGCCTTTCAAGGAATCTTGCAATATTTTTCCAAGCTTGGACAAAAATGTAACTTATGGTTTTGACATAACCATTTTATCTGTTTCTGATCTGTCAATATACCTACAAGTGATTTTGGAAAAAATGCTACTATCACTGATGGAGTTCCTCATTATATATAAGCTGGACCGGCACAATTTTCTGCAGATGACAAATACAACGCTGATAGCTTAGAAAATGCAATTAGTAAAGAAAGAACAATAAACTTCCTTGTGAAGAAAAAGGCGACAAACGTGATGAAAATACCTCCAAGGAATCAAACGATAAATATGAAGATAGCACTGTTGAATCTGACGAAGAATTCAAAAATGAAACAGATAGCGATAGTACACCTGAAGAAGGAAACGGCGAAAACAAGTCTGACAGTAAGAGTATTGGTAATGGGCAAACTTGTAAAAACAAAAAAGGTCTTACTTGGGATACCTGCCCGACAAAGTAAAACGTATTAGGATATTCAACGCAAAGAAAGAAAAGTGGGACCGGCATGTACATCTAAATTTTGCGAGAAATCCAGCAAACGCCAATGCACTCTTATTTCGGAAGAAAATAAAAAAAATATGTTTAAACAGCTTTGGAATGATTTGCCCTGAAAAGAAAGACAAATTTATGTTATAAATCTGATTACTCTTCAACCCACCAAAGAAAAAAATCTCCATAAATGAAAATTCGCGTAGAGCTTCTACTTTTAAATACCACGTAAAAGTTGAAGATAAAGTAATTCCAGTTTGTAAGAAAATGTTTATATTCATATTATTTATTAAGGAACGCTCAATAATTACCTGGGTATCTAGTAGCACTCATTGAACGACTAATACAAAAATTAGTAACGCAACATCAAATCAAAGACAATCAAGAGACATCGGCGTTTCCTTTTTAAGAACTTTTTAGAAAGATTAAATAAGCTACTTTCACATTACTGTCGTAAAGAAACACAGAAAGTATATTTGGAACAAAATTTCTCAAACTATAGTGACCTTTATCCAGCTTATGAAATGAAATGTGAGGAATCAAACGAACGAGTGCTATCTCTTCTAAAAATGGCCAACCAACTAAATATTGCTCTGTACAAACCCAAGAAAGACAGATGTGATATTTGTCTTCAATATGAACTACAAAACAAAAGCGAAGAAATGTGGAGTGATCATAAAAATGATAAGGAACGAGCAAGGGCAGAAAAGAATAAAGACAAAGCAGATATTGAGAATGGAATGTGCCACACTTTAACGATAGTATGCCCATCGAGCAACGCGTCTACTAGTTATTTTAAAACAAAACTCTGTGTGCATAATTTTACAATTTTTAATTTAGCTAGTAAGCATTGTACCTGTTATTAGTTTAATGAATCGGAAGCTGATCTTCAAGCTTCTGTTTTTGCTTCATGTTTGACAGATTACATCAAGAGACATCTGAAACCAGTAGTTATCTACTCAGATGGCTACTCATACCAAAATAAGAACTCGGTGGTGTCCAAGGTTCTTCTTCATTTGTTCAATAAGCTTAACATAAAAATTGAGCCAAAGTATCTGGTAAAAGGACACACTCAAATAGAGTATGATAGTGTGCACGCCGTGATTGAAAAAAAAATTAAAAATAAATCCATTTGCTTACCAAGTGACTACTCCAGATTATGTCAAGAATCAAGAAAAATTGATCCATACGAAACAATAACTTTAAATCACACTTTTTTCAAAACCCGGAAGAAAATCAAGCGCCAACTGTAAGTGACATTCGGGCTTTGCAGTATCTGCCTGAAGGCATTATCAAATACAAGACTCAGTTCGATATTGACTATATAAAGCTTCCCATTAGACCAAAACCTGTAAAACTTATTGTTTTTCCATCACTATAAAACGACCGTATACCTATAAATAAAACCAAATACGATCATTTACAACAATTAAAGTCAGTAATCCCTAGTGACGCTTTGCCCAGTAACGATAATTAGTTGATTTTCTTAGTTGTCTTTTATTAAAAAGATGTTAAAATTTTGTTCTCTTTCTTCTGTAGTTTCTAAGTGTATAAAGTTAGTCTCAATTACGTCTTTCAAGCGTTCAGTATAGCTTCAGACAAACATTCATTTGAGCAATATATTTTTGTACAATGTTAGGAGTATTAGTAGAAAAAAAATTGGTTCAGTTACTCGTAAGTCCGATTTTTTTATTGTTCAATATAGCATAAGTCAAATATTTATTTAAAAAATTGATTTTTTGTTAAAACTTTAAATTGTAATAAATAATAATATATTTAGTTATATTGTCAACTAATAAAATGTTTTCAAAAATGATTCCTCTTTATTTAAAACAGTTTTTATGGATTCCTGAAAACTTGTGTTTTTTGAGTTATGACATATTGAAGATTCACCATCGATATGTTTCTAATTATTCTATTTATCTTGTTACTAATTCCTCTTATTCTTAAAGTTCTCAATAGTCTTTGTCTTAATACTCTATCAAAGGCTTTTTTTAGATCTATAAAACTCATATACACTTTTTCTTGCTGTAATGCCTTTTCTGTTATTTGTTTCACCGTAAAGATATGATCACTTATGCTTCTTCCTTTTTTAAACCCACTTTGTGACTCCTGTAATATATTCTCTATTGTTGGTCTGATCTTTTTATCTATAATTTGTTTGTATATCTTCATTGCCCCACTTAACAATGTTTTGCCTGTGTAGTTTTTACAATCCAACCCTTTTTAAATATAGTTATTATCAATGCAATTTTCCAATTTTTAGGTGTATATTCTTCCTTCTACACTTTCTGATATATCTCTAAGAGTATCTCTGTTGCTTTCTGTTCTATGTTCTTGAGCATTTCTGGTGTTATTATATCCCATTCTGGTGCTTTTCCATTTTTTAGATTTGTTATTACTTCTTGCAATTCTTCTATCATTTTATTTTCTCTGTCTTCATCTTCAATGTCGTCAATAGATCTTCTGTTTCTTTTACTGTGCTTTCATTCAGCAATTCTTGAAAGTATTCTTTCCATCTATTCATTATGTCGATTTGAATTTAGAATAAAAAGTTACATAAGGATTACCTAGTTTTGTTTAAGAACCAAGAACTCTGTTAATCAGTGTAATTTTTCTTCCATTGTTCCTTAAGGTTATCAAGTTGTCTTCAGTCATCTTAGGTAAGTAGTTCTTGATGACTACTCTATTTTTAGAATTTTTTTGTACCAAGTTTAACTTTTCAGCGTTCGATAGTTTTGATAACATTTGTCATCTGATATCTTATACTTTTTATTTTTTTTTTAATATTCATAAATCTATTATACTTCTAATGTCAGTAAAGTGACAGTCTTACATATGCTGCCTTTTTATTGTAACTTATAAGCTGTATGCTATCACATCTGCAATATCAGTACTATTTACTGACGATCAGATTTCACTAGAGTGTCTACGTGACAGAATCATATGTATTATTATTATTATTATTTGAACTTAAATATATTGCAGCTAGTGACAGCAATTTTTACATTTATGCTCTTACTTCCATTTTTTGGTATTTTTATTGTTAAAGTATCACACTTTAAATAGTAATAAATAACAAAAAAGAAAAGTAAACTAAGAATAGAAGAACTAAGAAGCAATCAAAACAGTTTGGTCAAAAATAAACAGTTTCAGATTAATTTATAACAAAGCACTGTGCTTCTAAAGTACTCAATAGGAAAAAATAGAATGGCAAAAAGTAGAGAAGAATAACAAAATGAGATATGCCAAACCGAGAGACTGAAGAAACTGTATCAACTTTCTAGCAAGACCTTTACCACAAAGGAACTGCAACTAAACAACAGGGAGCGAACTCGCACAATGTTCACTTTTTTTATTCTTCCGCATACTAGATCATTGGTCGATCAGCAAATCACTCTGTTTACATGATGGCTAGACTAAGTCATACCAGATTTTCTTTCTGAGTCACAGAAGACAATGGAGTGAAAGATGTAAATCAATTTTCAGCAATTTATAAAATTGTATGTTATTAGGACGAAAACTTCTAGCTCAAGCAATAAAAAAAGACGAAGAAGATGCAACCTTGCCCTTTTTAAGAAATGCTGATTTCACATTTTTCATTATCCCCCAGAAATTACACAAATCGGTTGCGTTAGTATATTTTCAACAATTCGCCCCAAGATTGTTGTTGCCGATTTTATTTCAATTAACCAAAGTTTTTGAATCGCACTGTATGTGCAGTATACTGCTTTAAATTTTAAATCTTAAATTTTTCTTTTGCAAAAATTAAAGTAAATTAATAATTTTGTTATATTTTCCTATTAACAAAGAAATTGGATAGAGCATAAGATCTTAACAAGAGATAATATTAAAACTAAAATAACCGCAGCTAGTACATTTTACTGTTAGGTTAAATGGAAAACTATTTTAGAACGGCAACATTTGTTGTAAAAGAGTTTTCCGCTTTGGTTACTTGAAAATCAAGTTATAAATTACATATTGTGTGTAACCAATAAGCCGTACATGTTGCTAAAGAATTTACTTTAAAAGCTGAACAGGTAGAAATAGATTTCGAAAACGTCGATATTGTCTGCATTCATCATGAATGTTTTACAACAGAGCTAAAAAGCATTTTAAAAGATTCTGTAAGAATGTTAGTGACAGCGTTATATTTATTTCCGACAAGAAAAACGTTTTTTTTAAATGGTACCAAAAGTTTCAGTCTTGAAAAATAGAAAATCAAATCTTGGAAATTCGTGGTAGACACATTCCTCTACGAATTCAAACAGGAAGTAAGATCCGTGAAATTTATTATTATAAGCTTCAAGGAACTGATAATTAAAATGATATTTCAAACCTCATCATATTACTAATTTATAAATAAAATTTATTTTAAGCCTATAAAACTAATCAAACACAACAATCGTAAATTTTAGTGATTAATATCCTGTTGTACCTGAACCAGTTGAAAGCCGAAGGCCAACAATCCACTATATAAACTCAATCAGAATTCGATTCTAGCATCAAATCTTCAGCTTCTTTGTAAAGTTTACATACTCAAACAACAATTAAAAATGAACCGTTTAGTAAGTACAAATAAAAAATTATTGTTAGTCATATTAATATTAATAACTATTTTGTGCAGGTTCTCGCTTTCTTCATCGCCTTGGCCGTGGCCGTAGCCCAGGCTGGTATCATTGGTGCTCCAATTGCTTCCGGAGTAATTAGCTCACGTGTAATTGCTGCTCCAGCATTAGCTTCACCACTTATTGCTTCACCTTTTGCTGCTGCTCCCATAGCCGCTGCCCCTCTAGGTTTAGGTCTTCATGCTGCTCCTCTAGGTCTTCATGCAGCTCCATTAGCTGCTGCTCCCCTTGGTGCTGCCATTTGGTAAATCAACTGTGATATATTTTGTTTCTTGTTAAACAGTTACCAAAAACATGGCACTTTGTTTAAATTAAACAAGATTTTAAGAATTAGAATTATTTTGTTACCTGTAATAGTAGTCAACAATTTATTTATAGAAAATAAATCCAACCACATCTTAATATGAGTTTTATTTAAGTAGTAATAGTCTAGAATGTTGTAAAATGATAAAAAAAAAGTTATCAAAATTCTCATCGACATCTCTTCTGCTGAAAACAAATGGGAGTGTGAAGTTCACGTAGAGGAAACATTTATTATCGCCATTACTTAATTACCTTAGTATGTAGGTCACATCGTCGTACCAAATTTTTGTGTTCAAAATAAGAAAGAAAAGAATATAGCATTTCAGTAAGACATTAATTAATTTTTTAATCTTTTTGCGGAGCGAACCAATGGTAAACTGTTTTCTTCTTTGCAAGGTATTTGTTGTTACAGGCACAATAGCAACATTAATTTATTTAATTCTTAAATGTTGTTCAAGCTTAAGGAAAGTACAAAGACAAAAGAAACATAAAAAATTTATACAATTATAAAAGCAATTAATGCTATAATAGAATCGTTAAATACCACTATCTGACTCAGGTTTTCATTTCCAATAGCTTCAGAAAACCGATAATAAAATCATCTTTGAAATCCTAAATAGAACCTTTATATTATATTTTTGCACATTTCAAATTAGAATTCAGCGTATACTGTATTTGTAACATTTTGTGCAGAAAATTATGTATCCTTGTAGAAGGTCGATACACCAGCAATTAATGTCTCTTTAGAAAAAGATTTAAACTGCGGTTCTGTTTCAGAAATTCTTTTTTAAAAATTATTTGTAAATCAAGAGAAACTATACCTCACATAATAAGAACAAGCTTTTAAAACCATGATCCTAAAAGTAAGGGCCAAACTGAATTTAATTTGATCAACTAGATTCAAACAGTAGGTGATTCTAATTTTTACAGGCATTAAGTATTCATCAAATACGGAACATAGAGAAGTTCAAAGAAGACCAATAAGGATACTTCAGCCATTTATTTAAATCAAATAATTAGTTTTTCTACTTACATCAAAACTTTATTGTGAAAGCTACTTATTACATTAGAATGTGACTATAAAATGATCATAAGACAATATAATGAACAGGAGGTGAAGTTACAAAATAATTATAGAATTTGCAAAGTTGGAGTCGACAGAGTCAAAATAAAAAAATAAAAACATCCAAGAGTCAAAAATTCCATAAGAGAATTTTCCTGAATTTCTATTGAGTCACAAAAATCTAAGAATTACAATAAACAATTAGTTTCAATTAAAGTTATAACAAAGATTGTTAAGTCAATAACACAAATAAAAAAAAAATCTGAACCCTGAAGAAAACAAACTTAACTCACTAAAAACAGTATTGGCAGAAATAATTAGAAATAGATGCATGGCAGAAATGTTAGACATTACCAGAGATACCAAAAGATCCAGCAAACAATTGTAAACCAAAAACCATTTTCTCATTTTTCTTCCAAACTGTTATTCAGGCAAGATACCTACAAGGAAACGAAGATAATAATTCCATTAAATTCTAAAAAGTGTTCCGTTGACCGGTTGGCTAATGCTCACCCTACTATAGCAAACAATGTGTAAAGTTGGAGTGTAGTGTCAATAATTAGTCTAACGCGAATACCTCAAGACTGACTGGTTTCTGCAGAATTTCTTTTACAAGATACATGTATTACAATCTCTTTTACAAACGGCTTTTATTGGTTGTTACGTTTTTGTTTGAACTTTAAAACCTGCATTTTGTAATTTGAACGCGCTTTTCTTTTGTGGGCCCATTTTGCTAAAATCTCGTTTTATCTATTGCTGGGGATATTTTCGGCTAATTCTTCTTCGGTTGCTAAATTAAAGCACCCTTGTCCAGATCACTAGAAAAACATAGTAGAACAGCGCAATTCAACTTTGACACAGACACATCATTCTTCTGCAACACATTTTGCAATTATAGCATACAAGTTTAAGGATAGAAATGGGTGATGGTGACAACTGCTTACATTACAATATTGATTATCCCGATTTAGCAAATTTTACAAACAGAGCAAGAGATTTCTGAGACACTGGGTATCCTTTTGAATACGATTATTGCAAAAAAAAATAAAAAATGGGTAAAGTAAAAAAAATTGAAAATAAACACATACCGCAACAAAACTCTGAGAACGTCCACTGTTACCGACGGAAGAGTCGGAGATTCCAGAAATGGAATTTAGCTCTATCAGCAAATTCTATTCTCACGTCCTCGAAGGCAACTGCTGCGTAACCACTGGGACCATGGCATACAATGGATATACGTAGCAAACGAGAGAGCGTGAATGGAGAGTTTCCGGCGCCAAAAAATTGGAGCATATCGACCAAGGAAATAAATTCTACAGAAAATTAGACAGGTCGAGGAGTTTTAAGATGGTAGCTCCGTGACTTGACTTACTGTGTTACAGAGTAGTATCCTGCATAGAGGAAATAGCAGATACTCAAAATGCCCATTTGAGCCTCGGATGTAGGAAGGATAATAAAATTCCGAACTTGGTAAGAAAAAAGTATTAAAAAAAATTGATAAGGAACCGAATTACAGTAGCAACCTGGAATGTAAGAGGAATATCACAAAAAGAGACAGAATTAGTAAGAATACTAAAGAAACATAAAATAGATTTTGCTCGATCACAGAAACGAAAAAAAATTAACATGAAATAAATATCTAGATGATTACATAATATTATATAGTGGAGTGAACCAAAAATAAAAAGCAAGCAAAGGAGTAGCCTTTCTTATTAGCAGACAATAGGAGAACAACATAATAGACTACGAATACCATAATGAAAGGTTAATGACAGTCATACTAAAGACAAAGAGAGGAAAAGTCACTATTATTGCAGCATATGCGCCGGAAAAAGGTAAAACTGAGGAAACTAGAACTGTCTACGAAACTTTTCAGAAAATATTTGACACTTTAATAACTCTCACCAACTGTTATTATCCCAAATGTAGTAGGACTAGACAGAGGAAATACTTGTAATGAGAATGGAAAAATGCTCAGAGACTTTGCAACTAAAAAGGATAAATACGTTTTTTAGAAAAAAGAACATACACAAACACCCATGGAAAACAGCGGTTACAGCTCGTTAATAGATTACATTATTATAAATGAGAAATTAACTGAACATGTAAGAGAGTATTTAGAGAAGAAAAAATAAGTTCAACCAACACAAGAGCAGAAATAAGAACAAGTATCAAGTATACCTGCTAGAAGAAGACAGCATTAGAAACCTCTATCAGAAAAGGATGAAAGAACAATTAATCAATCTAAAAACTCAAGAAGACATAGAAGAGGAATGGGATAATCTTAAGAAAATTGTAAATGAGGCATCGCCGTAGGCAATAAGCATAAAAATAAAATTCTGAAGAAGAAAAGGCCCAAGAATACGGACGGAAGAAATAGAAAAATCAATAAATGAAAGACAAAAAGAATATAATAAATATCTTAACAATCCGTCGGAAGAAAACAAGGAATCATACAGACAATAAAAAAAATCGTGCAAAAGAAATGGCGAGAGAAGCACATAGAGAATCAAGGGATAGATTTATTAGTATCATAGAAAACGATGTACATAGAAAACAACAGATGGCATATCAAATAATGAAAATATTAAGTAAACCAACCAAAGAAAGTTTCCAAACAAATAACATAAGAGAAGAAGAATGGGTCAAACACTACCAAAATTTATGATGCGACAAAGATACAGAAGAAGAAATAATAGACGAAGCCGATACAAAAGGCTTAGATGATATAACCTTAGAAGAGCTGACTGAATTCTTGAAAGAAATTAAAAATAGAAAAACAACAGGACTAGGCAACATAAACACAAAATTATGGAAACACGCCGGCACCATACTTCACCTGAGGTTACTACATTTCTTCAGTATGTGTTGGAAGCTGAGCGCCATACCAACAGATTGGCAACGAACTAAAATTATATTACTTTTTAAGAGAGGAAACAGAAATAGCTGCCAAGATTACAGAGGATAAGCCTATTAGATGTAGCCTATAAAATATATGCAAAGATACTAAACAGAAGACTAAAAATAATAATGGAAAGACTAACACGTGAAAAGTAAACAGGCTTCAGAAAAGGCTGCTCAACAACAGATGCTACATTTACACTACAACAAATAATTGAAGAACAAAGAGAATAGAATCAAGAAACACATACGGACTGGTAACAAAAGTTTTGCAAAATGAAATCAGTATGTAAAAATTAAAACAAAGTATTGAAAACTAATTTCTTTATTATTTTTAGGTAAAATGTGTGAAAGTGATTGTTAAGAATTTTATATTAATTTTTAAGTTGTCGGTCGTAAACACGGATGTTCCTTTGGACGTTCTTCATTAAATTTCGGACAGTGTCATTTGTAATATTTTTATTGGCTTTTCTCCACAGAATCTTCATTTCGTCTACTGTCAAAGTTGGTTTCTGCATTTTCTGCAGTTTTCATTTTATAATTGCCCAGTACCTTTCGATGGGCCACAATTCTGGCACATTAGGGGGTTAAGCACTTTTGGAACGAAATTTATACTCTTAGCTTTATACCATTCAAGAACAGATTGTAAATAATGTGCAGGCGCTAAATCCGACCAAAAAATTGAAGAACCTGTGTGATTTCTTAAAAAAGGTAGAAGCCGTCGGTTTAAACATTGCTTAACGTATATTTCACCGTTAATTGCTTCTTTGGTAAAGAATGGTGTGCTTCGTTTCCCACATTGATAAAAGGCCTGCTAAATCAATATTTTTTCGCTGAATTTCGTAAAGATAACTGTCTTTTGGGATTCCTTAAGATCACAACCAGGTGCTTTTGAATAGTACTGTGAACCTGGTAGCGTAGCCAAGTCCATTTTTACGTACGTCTCGTCATCCATAACAACACACACTTTCTCCTTTGCAAATTTCTGTTCGTAGAGCTTCCTCGATAGTGTAATACTTTTAGAATTTTGTTTTTCATATCTTTTGGGTGCCTTTTTCTTTTTAAGTGTTCGAATGTTGTTCAGCTTTTTAATTTTTACGACCGTTACATGTGAAGCACCTGCTTTTTTTGCAATATCCCTGATGGATATTGAGGGATGACGATGAATGATGTGAACGACCCGTTTTTCTAAATTCTTATCTATTCAATTTTTAGGACGACCAGTTCTAGGTTTATCTTGCATACTCCTACCTTCTTTTAACCTCAAAACCACTCTTCGAACAGTGTAGTAATTTTTGTTTCACTTCCGTGCCAACTGTTTTAAAGTTATGTTAGGATCCACAGACCACTTGGCCACTATTTCGCAGCAAATCTCTTCATTTCGTTTCATTTTTACAATTGTTTGCAATGGCAGCTACACAGTAATAATCATACTTGGTAAGTACTTAGAATCAAAAAATAATCAACGCAAACCGAGATTATTTTCAAACGTTTTGTACGCTTTCTGAATGATTCATAATTTGCAAAACTTTTGTTACCAGTCCTTATTACCTTTGTAGACTTCCAAAAGGCATTTGACAACGTAAATAAACAAAAACTATGGGAAATAATGAAACAAAGAGGATTTCAAAAAGATTAATAAGAGCAATAAGAGCCTGTATCACAACACAAGAATAACTCTAAACTTTCAAAGACGAAAAACAAACGATATAAACATAGATAAAGGAGTACGTCTAGGATGCTGTCTCTCGTCCACCTTGTTTAACGTAATATATTGACGATGCTATAAGAAAATAAAAATCAGTTACTAATGAAGGAATTTATCTAGACAGAAGTACACTCTTAAACGTAATAATGTATGCTGACGACCTCACGCTAATAACAAAAACTAAAAATAAACTCCAAAGATCAATATATAGATTAAGTGAAATATGTAAAGAATATACCATGAAAATATCTACAAAAAAACAAAAACAATGGCATTTATAGGGAAAGATAAGTATAATAAGAACCAAGATAGCTGTAAATAATAAAATACTAGAGCAGGTTAACCATTTTAACTACTTGAGATGCGATATCTCTTAGACTGCAGTAAAGATGTAGAACAAAAGATTAATAAATTTTCTTACATCTGTGGAACAATAAACAAGAGTTTAAAAAAATAAAACACGAAAAGATACTAAGATGAAATTTTACAAAACAGTAGCAGTATCATTTGCTACATACGGCAGTGAAAGTTGGATAATACGAAAACAGGGCGAGAAAAGATATGTAAATTTACAATTTAAATGAAAAAATAAAACAAAATAGAATAAAGGAGAATGAACATTTAGAAAGAATGAATGGAGATAGAATACCAAAGAAAGTAAGAGAGTACATAGCAACAGCAAGAAGAAGTTTAGATAGACCAAGAAAACGGTGGACACCGTAACAGGCTGAGTCAGCCTAATAAATAAAGCGAAGAAGAAGAAAAAGAAGAAGATTCCATTATTTAGGTCTCCCATTTTGTTTGGTCTTGCGTTACACTTATTTTGCAAAAGTGCATCGAAAAATATTGTCCAAGCGGTCTTCAATTTCAAATTTTACCACAGTGACGTTTGCTGCTTAATTACTCTGTCCTAAAACCGTGGGCCACTAGAGTCACACCATGACTTTATCAAGATTGCTACCAACTCTGTATTTATACAAGGCATTTCCCCAAATTCAGACATGACGAGGAGAAAATAAAAACGCCGCCCACTCAGGGGGGTTAGAAAAAAGCTAAGTAACTTATCACTTGTTTATACACCGAGGCACCACTTACGAGTTTTATTCTTCAAGTTGTACAGGACTGCTGCATGTAGATCTACAGGTTTTTACTGCACAGAAACGGTTAATCTAAAAGGTTGTATTTTAATTGAGTCCTAAGGAAACCATCATTCTGTTTCAGAGTCCAAGGAGAATCCCCCCCCCCCAAATGAGTACCCGAGCAAAACAATATAAGTAATTTTTAAAAGTTTGCTGACAAAAGCAGTTCATATGAACTCGGCGGTCCCAAACTTTTATGCTGTAATAATTATAAACTGGGTTGTGGAAAACTATGAAATGGTGCCAAAGTTGTTTGCGTTGCTCAACCATAGTGATATGGACAGGAATGTTGTCTGCTCTAGTTTTCTTTTTTCCCTTCATTTTTCTAGTCAAAGCAGCTGGTTTTAAAATATTTGCCGAAAATATTGTATTAGACTCATTCGTTGCTGCTCGCTTTCAAACTATTGGGTGACGATTAATCAGATGGTCAACTTTTTGTGCAGAATCGAATGGCAATATCCACCTTCCCATTTGAGCTTTTCGTCGGAACAACAGTTTGAAAAAAAAAATGACAAGAACTAGCACAGAGTTTCTTTTTTATTCTTTACAAACAAAAAGATGTTTTATTCACCGGTCAGATGAGAACACTATATTTCTGCCCCTGCTGTAAAGAAAAAAACCCCTGCCCCAATTAAGAACACGTTATAACTATTTTTTCAAAAATCTTAATTTGCGTGAACTAACGACCAACAGCAAGGTACCGTTTCACAATGAGGCAATTTAATGCGTCCCAAAACAAAAAAATCATGAAGTTCATCAATCAGACACTCATACAATTTAAAATCATAAGTAGTCGCAAGATACTTCATAAGAGGAAAGACAGATGAGATGATAATAAACATAAGTAATGTCAGCAATGAAACAAAATATTTTAGTCAACATCGAGAATTTAAAAATATTAAAAGCTTTCAGCCCTTGCAATCTAAATCTTCCAGTAAGCTCTATTATACAAAAGGAACCATTGGAATCACCCATTAAAGCAAAACTCTTCAAAATCGGTACACTTTAATTAATTAGTTGGCAAATAGAAATCCCTCATAAGAAAATTAAAAGCTTTATAAAAGTACTTTTGAGAGTAGAGCATTACTTTTGTGGGTGACTGTAAATGATCCCGTAATTGCCACTTGATGCCTGTTTTACTATTTTACAGTTGCATCATAATGAAACACGTATCAAGTGACAAGTGAGGGTTGTTTTCACGGAATTTGAATTTTCACACATTGTGGTGGTAGTTAATTTTACAATGGCGTTTCTCATTACTGAATTAATTGCAAACAGAATTCCACAAAAGTAAAACTCAAATAAACAATGCTCCCTATGAACACCCGCTCAAGTACTAATTGAAACAAAAAAGATTTTAATGAGATTTTTTGTAGTTCATGCGAAAACATGTCTAATTATAATTGAGATACTACTAGCATTAAATTAATTAATTAATAAAAACTAAGATAGTTATTTGTTATAAAGATGTGAGTATTCTTGATTTCACTTCTAAAAGCCTGCGTAGGTATCTACGTTCTGAAACAACCCTGCCAGATTTACAACAGTTGTTTAAAACTAGTTTTGAAGTTAACAAATATTATTGAATTCCTTATGCCGCTAAATCTTAATATAATACAACTTGATTATATTACCTCTTGTATCATTTTGGCAGTTCTAATTAATTGTAAGATTTAAACTGATAGGAATATAAACCATTACCAAAGTAATATTTGTCAAGGCTTTTAAGTACTTAAATAACGTTTGAGTCTACTACAAATAAGGTGGGAACCCTGATTTAATATGTAGAGTAGTTTCCAAACATCCCAACTCTTAGAGAAGTTAATAAAGTTTAATCTAATAAAGAGATTTCCTAGGCTATCACACTGTAAATTGTTTTAAACTAATTTCAAAGTTGAAATAAAAGTCATAAATTAGATTGTTGTAGCTGTATTTGTTCTTAAATAAATTTCACTATTACAGGTAGTAAAATAAATTATTCTATTCACAGAATTGTGTTTAAAACATAGAGGGCCATGTTTTTGGTGACTGTTTAACAAGAAACAAAACAACAAATCACAGATTGATTTACCAAATGGCGGCGCCAAGAGGAGCAGCAGCTAATGGAGCAGCATGAAGACCAAGACCGAGAGGAGCAGCATGAAGACCGAGAGGGGCAGCATGAAGACCGAGAGGGGCAGCATGAAGACCTAAACCTAGAGGGGCAGCGGCCAAAGGTGCAGCAATAAGTGGTGAAGCTAATGCTGGAGCAGCAATTACACGTGAGCTAATTACTCCGGAAGCAATTGGAGCACCAATGATACCAGCGTGGGCTGCGGCCACGGCCAAGGCGATGAAGAAAGCGAGAACCTAAAATGTAGAAAACAAATTCATTATTAAGTTTTTTTAATTATTATTTTCGACTTACCAAACCGTTCATTTTGATATTTGTGTTTGTAGTTGTGTGCTGCTTTAAAAGAAGCTGAAGATTTGATACTAGGACCAAGATGCAGTGTGTTTATATAGTAAATAACTGACCTTCGATTTTCACAAATTTTTTTAACTGGTTTAGGCGTAGCAGGATATTTATGAGTTGTACACTTTATCGCTAATTGAGCTTTATGGGTTGCAAAACGACATAAATTAACGAGATGAGGTGCTTATGTCGTATTAGAATTATAAATTTCTTATATAGAAAGTGCACCGCTTGCGATAGCTGATAACGAGGTGAAAACAAAATCTCGAATGATATAAAACCTTCATTAGACAGATTTAGCATGATATGATGCAATTTTGAAAACGCCACTAATATAAAAATTGGCATTTTGTAAAACGAAATTTAAAAAGAAGTTTATTGTTTGTTAACTTTCTGATGGTAAAAAGAAATTAATAATATTATTTTCTACTTCACTAGGAATTCTCATTTTGGTTTTTAAGTTCTACTAATACTTAGCGTAATAAGTATATAATGTTACATAACCATAATGTAATTGTGTTTTGTAATCCTTTTGTACTTAACACTTTTGTTTTCATTGCGTGTAAAAATTATTTTCGACTCGCTGTTTTAAAGTATTTTAACAGAAGACATTTACATAGTAGGTACAACTTAATTTAACAAATGCTTTTGTAGTGCGTTATGTCGATATAATTCTCTTGATGAGAAAGAATTCTTATTTTGCTTTTAAAGTTTCTTTAAATGTGAATGAAAGATTGTATGCTAATAAGTAATAAACGTGATTAAGACGTCATACTTATCGCTTGAAGATATGACAGATTGATCTCATCTTTATAACATTTATTACTTGTGCAATTAGGGTGTCTGAGCCTCGAGTATTTGTTGATTTCCGAGATTCGACATTTTTTTTTTAATCTCGGGAAATTGCTAAATTTGGGACAATTCTAAAACCTGATCAGTTCTGTCATCTTTAAATTCAAATTGCGCTTATGAGATCCGCTGAAACCTAAAACCCTGACATCGGCAAAGCCTCTCTAACCAGAAGTTTAATGATCCTTATTTTTCAAAATTCTCTTCAGCTCTGGCGGTACAGGACGTTTCCATATTTATTAAATTAAAATTCATTCAGAAAACTCTAATCATGAACTGCTATTCGCGAAATTTGAAACAACACATTTCTAAAAACCACCCAGGAATTTATTATCGAGGATTGTTGGGTCACAAACGTTATATGTAATACATAGATATTATGCGGCACATTTAAAACATAATTGAAAGAAATAAACAAGAATCGCTTTTGTTATTGCTATTGCTATGGTTTTTAGTTTCCAAGATTACCTTTGTTTTGTTTTATTTTTCTAGAACAAGCTCATGTGCAACATTGAATACTGTTAAAACTGCACACTACAGTTTTCCTACCTAGGAAGTTGGATATAGTGAGGAAGTCGAAACACTTCTGTGTTACTTTATCGATGGCAGAAGTCTTTTCCAGACATGCGCATAATTACTACCTACTTTTTTCTACTAAATCCCCCACAAAAAAGATTTTGCTTCTGAAGTAAGCGCTACTCGAACTTCAAGATAAACTTCAAATCAGAGGTGTGACTGTCAAAACCCGTCATACTGGCTGCAACTGTAATAGGTGGTTTTCTATGGTTTTTATCATAAAGAATACTATGCATCAATTTCATCTTAGTGACCAGAACATATTGCTCATCTTACTGTAATCCATCGTAATCATGAGAGTAACTGTTTATCCAGAGCAAGTTGTCTTCTTAATTGTGCTCGAATTTAAAATGTTTCAAGCTAAAAGAACAAATCGGTAAGGTTATGATAAACATTAATACACTTCTAAGATATATAGTCAAACATTCTGTAAGATTGCTGTGCATCAATAAGCGCATGAAAGACTCAGTCTTTTTCATTCAGTAAAAATCTTGTCCGCACATTTTGGCTTTCAGCTACTGAAAACCATTTTTGAATAACTCGGCTGCTGCAACTGTCAGAATATTGTAAGCACATTGCACTTGCTTTTTTAAACTAAAGATTGCACTAAGACTGCTATTAAGAAACTGTCTCCACCACTACCTTCGACAGCGCTGACGAACTCAGCCTAGGTACTATTCAGAAGCTAATTAATACCACAAGTTAATTCTTTTCAGCTATGTGTGTCAGTCTGTCCATTCAGAAAACTGCTTAGTTAGAATCTCAGTCTCTGAGCGTCTCTGAATGCGTATAATTCTAAGAATTTGTGTTAAAAAATAATGTGATAAACTAACCAGTGGCGTAGCAACGCACTCATGAACATAAGTTCGAAGTTTTTTTGCAAAACCCTACTTTTCGTTGATTAGCCTACCAAATCAAATATAAATATGCATACACAGTTACATAAGTCACTAATATTGACTGATACAATATTGTTCTCGCCACTGGTTTGACGTTATCTTTCAGAACATTTGATTCTCAATTTTTTTTAAATAATGAAGCGCATTCCTTAAGTTTCAAGTATTTTTAATTCGAACATAATCTGTCTGTAAATAGTTATTGAATAACAAAAATTTGGCAATAGGAATTTGTTCACTGCAGCACCCTATATACTTAACGTTTTTCACTAGCCTACATAGGCATAAGGTAACAAATGCATTTCCATTTTATTTTCAAAAGAATTGTAATTTTGTAAGCCACATAAAAGGCCATCTTTTAAAGAAGTCACTAAAACAAATCATTTAGGTACTATAGGCATACTAAGCCTGGTTTGTGCACCCTCTGTATCTTTGCCTTGAATTTTCTAGCTCAAAAGTAACACTGCACTGTTTTCTAACCTTGTTTGGAAATATTTTTGTTTGGTCTATCTCGTCCTTGGTGTAGCCTTATTTTCACTTTAAGTTTGCTTTTTAGTTGTGCTTTTTGCTTTTAATTATTAGCAAGATAAACAAGTAATTAATGTTGCGTTTTTGGCCGTTTTAAGTTTTCTCTACTTCGGCCCTTTATTAGCCACCTAAGTAATATAAATTCCAACTGAAACTGGTTTTTGTCATCTGGAGTTTTATACAGTTTCTAAAAGTTTATAAGAACACTGTCAATATAACTTATAAAGACAGGCGATGATCACTTTTTATTTACTTCTAACCATCATTTGGTGTTAATATTTTTATGTACGACTCTTCAGTAATATAGTCGTTATACGCGTAACCATAGGGATATAACCATACTCATAAAACACTAGTGAATTGTATGAATTTTATTTACTGGCGGTGTTTTGTTGGTTGCTTATTTATAGATATAAACAAAATAGAAATTGTTATAATCTCAAACTATTTATTGCTAGAAAAAAAATTTGGACATCGTCTTCAGAGGATCCTTGTATTCCAGGTCTAAAACTCTCTATGTGAAGATTGTTTACTTTCATTGACTTCTACATATTCAAGAATTTGGACATTGCCTCCCTCAGGGGAATCCACCGCCAGATCTTCCTCAGAAGTGTTAGAATCGTAGATAAAACGTCGTATTCGACTCGCACATAATGGGCATTATTCGGATGATTTAGACACTGGCCTTCAGGTCGTGCGTAAACTTCATCCTCTTGAATAGTAGCCTACATTATGTGTTCGTTGAGTAATATACTATTATTTTGATGTTTTATGCTTAGAGGCTGTGAAACACTAATTATTTTCTTTTGTTTGCGATCATATCGGTCTGTAGTTTGAACAAGATTTATTTGAGTATGTACTTCATCGAGCAACATACATATGTCAAATATGTATGTTGCTCGAAGTCAATTTGATTATATTGTTTACAAATACACTGCCTGTTACAAGTACCTACCTCATTTTGAAAATGACTATGCAATAGTTTGAAAGAAAGAAACAAATTGTTAATGAGACTCTAATTGGAACAGTTATCTAACATTTTGACCAAATTAAGAACGATATTGGCTTCTAACCCGATATCTTTTATTTTTGCAAGATCCACTGCGTAGAATGAACCGGAAAATAAAGTTTTTATTGGGTGCTAAGTTTCATAATCTGAAGTGTTGAATATGTTTTCTAAGCATAGAAATTATTTCTTCATCAAAGTTATATTTTGAGAAAAAGCACAAACTGCAGATTTCTTTTGCCATTGCGTTAGAAAAGGGATAATTTATCTCTTTTGTTAGTTTTTGTTTGTGCATGTTTACAATATCGCCACAGCTTTGACTTTATTTCTTTTCTAGTATTACATCCTCTTGGGAAAAGGAGTATGACATTCTAATTAAGTATCAAAATATCGAAAAGCCTGTTCAACAAAGAAGCAAATGAGAGACTATTAAAGTATTGTCGATGACATACTTCAATACAAACTCAACAATTAGATTTAAACGTTCATCATCAGAAAAGGTGTGAAATTACCAAACAGTAATTATTTCTTCTTGAGAAATTTAGTTAGCAAATGAAGTTGCTCGTTTTTAATACCACTATTGTTCTAGTTTCTAAATCTCGAGGCCCCTAGACTGATTTATTTAGGAAAAGAAAATTATTAAGAGCAAAAGTGTGCCCTCTTTGCCTCCAAATTTCTATTGCTTATAGATCTCGAAATATCTTGAACACCTTGCCCACCACAGTTTAAAAATTTCTGGTTTAGAGTGACTATTTCGACATATACATTAAATCTTGCCTATGATACTTTTCACAATGGAGCAAATTGAAAATCCATGATAAACAGCACAATTCCCTTATGTTACTACATATATTATGTTACAATGAATTCAATTAAATATTTGAACTGTTGATCAACCACGCTGATGTTTTAATAGAGTCTTCGCACTTACTAGCTTGCGACAAAAGTTAATCAAATGTTTCCAAAATAAAAACGAACATGATTGAAGAATGTACTAGTGGTAGTAGTACTTTATGCTTTGAGATTTTCCAAATCATCTACAACTGTACATAGGCTCTTGCTATATCCATTAGTTGTCAACAAAAAACCATTAGTATTAAATTGTATTTTGAACCACAATTATGACAAAAATGATGTTCACTTAGGGAAGACATTAGTTTGACGTGAATGCGTGATAACTCCATTTTGGAAAACATCTAAATACGTTATTTTGAAATGTTCGAAGTTATTATCCTTGCACTTCCAAATAGACAAACTAGAAAATAAGAGCATCTAGAAATTTATTATTTCTATAAAAAGAATTAAAACAAAGATTAATTATGAATACTCAAAGAGGCATAAAATTGGGCATATAACTGATAACTTCTATTTTCACAAATAATTCATCTCATCCTGCACGCTTTAGTAAAATATCCCACATTTAACAAGCGAAACATGGAATAATATATTAAAAGATATTGTCAGATGTTTTGTAATCAATTACGTCTTTGATAATCTCAAATACCGTTACTTTGATAATTACAATTAAATGACCAGAAAATTATATATTCTGACATAAGGTAAAGAATAACTGCAGTTGAGATCAGAACTTGAAGTTGCTTTAGGCCATCTTCCACTCAAAGTTCGGCCAACGATCTACCATACAAAATCAGTAAAAAATCTGTCTAATGAGTAATGACATCGTCACCTACGATGCAAAAGAAATTTTTTACTGCACCTTGAAAAGACCAAAACAATTACATATCTATCTAAAAGATAAATATAATACTTTAGAGTATTCTAAAGAAAATAGAAGTACTATTTATGTACATAAACTCAATAATGGTATACGTCTTTAGAGATTATCAGAAGATGTTAATCTAGTTTTTGAGACTTTGAAGTCTCGTTTCGAAATACGCTTACCAACATACTAATGTTATCCTGCATTCTTATAAACAATCGGCTAATCAATGTTCTGACGTTAGTTTTAATTGCTACATTCTCAAGTTGACACCAAGCTGTGCAGGGTCCGTGTCGCATCGATAAGCACTCTCTATTAATAGTTGAACGTTATTTCTTATTGGTAGTTTCGTATGATACTATCTTAATGCTTTTTTCTCTTGATAGCAGACGAATAATATTTTCTATTGCTCGTTCATTATGTCACTCAACAGTCATGAGCATAACGTTGACCACTTGATGTTATTATACAACAAAATGTATGTGTACAGAAGGTATAATAGTATGAATACAACCTACACGTACCAAAAGAGATTAATTTGCATAAACTTCCTAAAATGAGATTGTGCCCCAATAATACCAAATCAAATGTGCTCTCCACTCGAGACCAACAAAACATGACAGGTGGAGAGAACATTTCATGCTGAACACGTAGGTAGAGAAGATTACCTCACAAGTTTGTTAAGCCTTGATAAGACATCTTCGGTTAGCTACTCATTTCCTTATGCCCCCAACATTTCCGCATGATATTTATCTTCGTTGATTTATGTATCATGCTAAAAAAAATTCTTCTACGATCAACAGTCCACCCTTTAAGCAGAATAAGTTATGCATTTATTGTTTTTTTTTTTAATTAACAAATCAAGTCGAAAAAAATTAAAAATGAGTAAATCAGTTTTGTAATATCGTATTTACATGGGCGTTTTTCACCTTTTACTGTTATCCATTCTGAGCATATCCTTCATAAAATCCTCATAATCTGTAAAGCTGTTTCAATTGTTGTTTTGAATGTAAAAGTGTCCACTTTTAACTAATAAAGTTTGACAGCTTAAGGCTTTAACCTCCAACATCCATTGTCAACTTAAATCTTGAAATCGTAATAACAATCTTTTGTACTTCATTTACGTCAGAAATCTGATACTAACTTAGTTTAGCCTTTCTCTTATAGACAATAGCTTGCTTTTTGAATAATTAAAATTAATTGAACTAGACTAAAATTGAATTCGCAACCCTTGAACACAGAAATAAGTTATTCAAACCAAAAGAATATTATTAATTTACATTTTTTATTAATGGTTGCTTCTATAGACACTAAAAACCCTTTAATTAATGCTTATTAGCGCTACTAGTATTTCTAACTAAAAATAATTAAACTTTCATTGCTTTAAATATTTAAGATGTTCAATCAAGGATTATAGTTAATAGGACCTTTGATTGAAAACGTTTTTAATTTAATTTAAAGTGCATCTTAGAAGAATGTTAATATTTGCAATTACCCAAGTGAAACACACTTTAATGTAAAAATCATTTTCAGTAACATTTAGAAAACCATTTACTTCCTGTAACGTTCACACGTTTTGTTTAAATTTACTACCAAGCGGAAGAACCCTGAAAATTCTAACAATATATTTTAGAGGAAGTACGATGCTGTAAACGCACTAGATTCAACTGTTAATTTAAATTGTAACCAACTTACTTGCCTAAATCTTGACATGAATACCCACAATAATTACTCGCTTACATTTTAGAAATGTTTGCAAATTTCACACTTTCATCAGAAATTATTCGGAATTAGTTCAAGTTCAAACATAAAACCTGTTGAAGACTAAAACCTAAATATCTTTGGCTCACATATTAACTTAGGCAAAACTTAATAAATATTGCATCATTCTTTTTCTGAACAAAGTAATATCTGAAATACACCGACTAGACGTACTAATAAGTCTCTATGATACAAAGAAAAGGTTAACGCACGAAACCGTGCACTTCTATTACATCATTAATTGGAACGGATTCTGTATTTTGCTAAATTATTTACGCAAGGCTATAAACAAATTTATATATTTACTTTGGTTCAAAAAATGTTTTAAAACATGTATAAATCGGTAAATTGTAAATAAAAGCAATCATAAAACTTATCAACGGAGAGAGAAAGAATTCTTTGTTTATATTTTTTTATTGGATGATGCCTACGCATCGAACCAAGGTTAATATGCGTAGATTCAGAGGTCGGTGTGATAAAGATTTCTAATAAATATTTAATAAGCTCTTATAACGTATTTTATTTCTATTTAGGTTAATAAATATGAGTTACTTCCACAATATACTGCATCAAATATGACATTGAATTTTACAAGATTTATTATTTATTTCCTAACAAAATTTGATGTATTTTGATGCCCTTGTTGATTTTTGAGATAATTACACTTATTGAATTTATACCTACTTAGGCATGTTTTGATAATTAATGTCGTTTTAATAAAATCTTTAATTTATGGAAAATCATGAAGACATTATTAGATGATATAAAGGCTGCCTGCCTGATTACCTTCAATTAACGTAAGTAGTATAACATGAAGTTGTCATTTTTATCATATTATTCTCTTAAAGGTTAATAAGAGTTTTGTATAATGGATTATGTAAATTGATTTTGGATATTAAATTTACGCACGATTATAATGACGTGAAAAGTTTGACGATTTTCATACATAATACATGATGTACTTCCTAGCATTAAATAGTTTCCAGAAAATAACAGTTGCCGTTATTTATAATCTTGTAAATATACCATAACCGTAAGTGAAGCATTTAAAAAGTAAAATAAAAAACCAATAGGAAACAACTACTAATTGTCTGTTTTCAGAGCCACCAGCCAGCTACCTTTGTAAAAATAAAATATAAAAGCAAACTTTAAAAACCTCCTCCCTCTTGAAAGCAATTTCTAACAATAATTGTTAGAAAACAATGAAAGTAACATTATTTGCAATAAGGGACTTTTTTGCCATGAAAATGGCTGTTAATGTAATAACCTATTTTTTACAGCATATTATTTCCTAACGTATACTACTCGTATGTCTAAATAAATACAAGTCGAATACGTCATACAGACGTTGTATGTAAGATTGTCAGATTCCTTACATGTTGACATAAAGATATACTTTAATATACATATAAGTTTTCAAAATGTCGTCTCTTTGATTAGCCGTCTTGCGCGGTGAACAACCAGCACACCTACACGCGGCGGCCCTCTCTGTTACAGATTGCAGAATAATATAAGAAAATAACACGATTAGGTACTCTTATACAGAGTGTTTCTTAAGCCTAAGCTAGTAATATAACTTTGGATACATATACTCTTTAAAGTCAAAAATAATAAATAGACAAGATTAGGATTTTAAGATCTTTGTTTCATAAAACACCGTTTGTTGCATTATTTTTTTTGTCTTAGTATTACAATCTGGTCAATTACGACCAATGAGCAATTTTATTCTAACCTAGCTTACTATTTGAAAAAACTTAAATTAAGGTATACTCATCAGTGTCCTTAATGTTCAGCTGTCTTTTAACTAAGTACACTACACCTGACGTGTACACTACCGCACCATTCTCTGCTTTTCACTGACTCTAACACTAATTCAAATTAGCTCAAAAGGTTTAAGTCTTTTGAGCCTTCTCACTAGTTGCGTGTTGTCAAGGAGCTGGATGGCTTCAACATTCACGTGCTGATGAAGTCTTTCTTCATGTTGTCTGGCAAATCTTGTGATAATTTCATCCACAGTCTCCATTTCCAGGTTTCGATGGAGGTCGCTGTTTCTACAGTACCAAGGTGCATTTACCATACTTCTCAATACTTTATTTTGGATTCGTTGTATAATTGTATTATTACTTTGTTTGGTACAGCCCCAGAGCTGAATTCCGTAAGTCCAAACTGGTCTAAGTATTTGTTTGTATAACAAAATTTTATTATGCAGAGACAGAGTGGAATTCCTACCAATCAGCCAGTACATTTTTCTGTATTTTAGGTTTAGCTCTTCTTTTTTCTTTTTGACATGAGGCTTCCATCGTAGTCTAGGGTCATGCCCAGATACTTAGCTTGGTTTGAGTAGGGTATTTGTTGACCATTAATGTTTGCTGGTATTGGTTCTATTTTTTTGTTTGTAAAATCTACATGTACTGACTTACTTTCATTCAGCTTGATTTTCCATGTTTTTGTCCATTTCTGTATTTCTTGAATAGCGGTTTGTAGTTTTTCAGTTGATTCTTCATTATTATTTCCAATTGCCATTATAGCAGTGTCATCCGCAAATGTGGCTATTGTGTTATTTTCTGGTTGTGGAATGTCACAAGTATATAGCAGGTATAGAACCGGACCTAGGACACTTCCTTGTGGCACTCCCGCTTGGATTTCTTTCAGTTCAGAATAGGCATCTTCCTGCTTTATTCTGAAGAATCTATCGGATATATATGAATGTAATATTTCTACGTACTGTTCTGGGAAATATGAGTTTAACTTGTGTATTAGCTCTTTGTGCCAAACTTTGTCAAATGCCTGGGCCACATCCAAAAAGACTGTAGAACAAACTTTTTTCTTCGAGGCTCTTCTCAATAATATTTGTTATTCTGTGGATTGGTCAGTCGTGGAATGCTTGTTTCTGAATCCAAATTGATGTGTTGGTATTAATTTTTGTCTCTCAATAACAGGTTTCAACCTTTTGAGTAGTAATTTTTCAAATAATTTTGAAATTACTGGTAATAAGGAAATAGGCCTGTATGATGTCACTTCGTGTGGTTGCTTGCCAGGTTTTGGTATCATAATCACTTCCGCGATTTTCCACAAACTTGGCACGTATCGCAGTCTGAAAGATGCATTTATTAAGTTTGTTAATTTTACTATGGCTTTCTTAGGCAGATTTCTGAGTATTTCCCCAGTTATTAAATCGAACCCTGGAGATTTTTTTGGATTGATATTATTTTTAATTTCATTGATTATTTCTTTTGGAGAGGTGAGTCGTATACTTTCTTTCTCTTGTATTGAATTTTCTGTTGTTAATTCTTCTGCTAATTCTTCGCTGTCTTGAAAGATTTTTTCTAGATGATTTCCAAACAATTCTGCTTTTTGTTGATTACTCCGTGCCCACTTTCCATTTCCCATTCTTAGTGGCGGGATTTGCAGGATCGGTCTTTTTAATCTCTTTGTTGCTTTCCAAAGAAAATAGTCTGTACAACCATCGTTGGTAAGTTCTTTCAGATATGTGTTAATAGTGTCATTTTTTAGCAGTTTAATTTCTCTTTTCAATTGTTGACTAAGATTATTTAACTTTGTTTTATCTTGGGGTGATCTTGTTTGTTGCCACCTTTGTCTTTGTTTTCTTTTTTCGGTTATTATTTGTCTAATTTCTTTTGGGTAGTTATTTCCTGCAGTTCTTTTTCTAAGTGTAGGAGTATTTTCCCAAGCTGCCTGCTGTATATTCTTACAAACAACTCCACGTCTTCATCAAGAAAGATTAATATTTTCTTCAAGCCTCATCTTAAACCTTTTCCAGTCAGTGTGCTTGTTTACTAACATCGGGCAAGCTTCTTTCTCTATTACAGTTTGACTTAATGTTAAGATAATTGGTGAATGGTCTGAATTCATATCCCAACCTTCTTTTATTTGTATGTAATTTGCAGGAATGTTCTTTACAATATAGAAATCTATCAAATCTGGTATTTTATTGTAGTCCGTCGGCCAGTATGTTGGCTTTCCAGTAGACATCACTTCGCATTTATACTCTTTTATAGCTTCATAAAGTTCTTTGCCTTTGGTCGTAGTCAATCTTGATCCCCAAGATATATGTTTAGCATTGAAATCCCCTCCAATAATAAATCTATTACCTTTTCTGTTTAGAAAATCAAGATATTGGTTTCGTTTTAGTGCATGTTTTGGTGGACAGTAAGCTGCCACTACTGTTATTTGATAGTTTTTCGTTCTTACATTGACTGCAGTAGCTTGTATTTTTTCTGTTTCGTTTCCAATTTCTTCATAATGTAGGATGTTTTCTTTGATTATTATTGCACTACCCCCTTTAGCAGTATTTTCTGGATGTATGGTGTTGTAGACCTTATAACCTTTAAATTTGATATGTGTTTGTTTTGTGAAATGTGTTTCACTTATGAGACAGATGTCAATTTTTTCTATGTCGAGGACTGCTTGTAATTCTTGCTGATGTTGTAGCAGTCCGTTAGCATTCCAGGCCATAATTCGAAGATCATTAGCCATTTTTATTTTTAGGGATGGCTCCTTGTCTGCCATATTCAAGCTTAATTAATCTTTCGTCAAAGCTTTTCATTAAACTTGCTTGTTCATTTAATTTGCTTAGAATTAGCTGCAAGTTTTGTTCGATGTCTGTAGTTTGTTTGGTGCTTTCTTTTCCTTTATCTGTCTGTATTGGCTCTTTCAATATTTGACTGTATGGTACATGATTTGTTTTTTTGTAAGAATTTAATTGTGTTGCATATTCTTTAATTTCATTTCGGACAGGTTGTTTTGGTTTTTCTACTTTCTTCATCCTGTTTGTTTCTATTTTTTTAAGTTCTTTTGCTATATTACATCCACGGTAGTTGGCTGGATGGGCCTCTCCACAATGGACACATTTTGGCTTCTCGTTTGTTGGTTTGGTACAGTTCCTAGTATGATGTTTCCCAGTGCATTTGACACATCGCGATTCCTTGGCACAGTAGTGTTGGGTATGTCCATACGCTTGGCAATTTTTACACTGCGGAATTAGTTTTGAAGCCCTAATTGGTTCTATTTGGACTCCGATGCCCAGAATATTCTTAATTTCATAAATTTTGTTAATATCTTCATCATGGCTAAACACTAACGTAAAAATGTCCAGTGGTTCCTTTGTTTTCCACTTTAATTTGTTAATTACATCTATTATTTTATAGCCTCTTTTGACCAGTTCTCTGGCTATTTTTTCTCTATTACAGTCATGGGGTAGATATTTTACTACAACTTTGATTGGCCGGTTTTGTTTATTTTCGTAGGAGTGCCACGAATAGCCATTTTCACTAAGCATTTTTGTCAGTCCTCTATAGCATTCAACATCAGGCACATTTATTTTAATGTTTCTGTTATTAATTATTTTTATTTGAAATCCTATCATAACTTCGCTCACTTCTTCATGTAGTTTTTCAAAATTTTTAACACTATCTATTATTACTGGCGGAGGTTGTTGAGTTTTCTTAGCTTTAATTTGTGTAGTTTTAGTGGCTTGTTTTGTAGGTGGGGTTAATGAAGTATCCATTCTTCTTTTCTTAGTTCCCTTTCCTTTCACTCTAATCCACTCTGTCTCTCTCGCTAGCTCTTCCTCGTCTGTCTCATATTGTATTTTTTCTTCTTCTTTAGGTTTATTCACAATTTTTTCTAATTGCGAATATTTTCTTTGCAAATTTATTAAATCACTCTCTAACAGTTTAAATTTGTTGTAGATAGTAATTTTTTCTTGTTCAACTTTTTTCCATTCGTTGTACAATGCCTGTTTATTTTGCGATCTTGCATAATTTTCTTGAAACAATTCGTTGTTTCTTTGCATTAATACAACTTCATTTGGCGTAGCCTGTGTATGTGTGTGATTGTAGAAATCCATTTATTAGGATTTAATGCTCATATTTATTTCGTCGCGATAGTTTTTAGTGGTTTGACATCCAAGCAGTAAACATGTGCTAGAGTGTACTCTTGTATTATTATAAACAGAAAACGTTATCATCAGTCGGGAGTGATAACAACGTCCGTGTTGGTCGTTTGTTGCATTATAAATAAACTACTTTTTTTCTGTTGTTGATTTTTTGAATGACTTTAATCTTTCCTTCAACAAATTTTGCAAGAATTATTGAATTTTTGAAAATACAAATTAGAGGAGTCTGAAAAATTCTTATAAAATAAGCAAAATGTACCTCTGATCAAGGTCGATGATATCAACCACGCAATTAAAGGAATTGCAGTTGATGTCTGCAGAACCAGATCGAATGTTAATGAGAAGAACAAAGTATAATGTAACATTCTAATAGTATTTAGAAGAACTGCAACCATAATAATTAAACAGAACTTTGTTCTAAAAACTTTAAAGTAGTAAGAACTGTCAAACAATATAAGCACTCCGTCATCTTTTTTTCTAATAATAGTAAGAACTGCATTGATTCATAATATTTCATAGTATTTGGCATAGAATAAACGAGCGTACAATAGAGAAGGTGTGTGGTAATAAATCAGTATGAAAGAGAACTCATGCATGTTCCAAGACTGCAATTGTCAAATTTGTTTTGAATAAAGTAGAAAAACAAAAACCAGGTGCAGCAGTAGTCTTCCTGGACCTAAAAAACGTTTTATTGCAATTTGAGTCACCTATTGCAGAAGATTATTTTAGATCTACAAACCAATAACAATACATAACCTATAATATTAATTTAAGCATGAAGAAGTCGAAAACAAACTATAAAAAAGGGACTTATGCATGGTGTTCCCTTATCATTATTTACAAATATGGCTACACTTCGGTTGCCAATAAAAATACTTTCTCGATTTTAAGGTTTGCAAACGATATTGTGTTAATTGAAAAAACTAAATTTCTAGTGTTATGTTTACTAGAAATTGCAAAGCAAAACTTTTGGAAAATTGATTGAAAGATAGATTTTGCAGAATTTTCTGCCATAGTTATCGAGAATGAGTTATTTCATCCAGAAAAGCTACCAGATATGTCAACTGTGTCAAGTTTAATTGATAACAATCACTACTATAAGCCGTTGACTGAGAAACCTGGTTTCGAAAAATCCAATTTTACTCTAAAATTACGCATTTCACGAGAAAGATGCAAATAGGGCTTTTCTGTCAAATCGATTTTTAATTTCGAAAATAAAGACGTTTTTTGATTTAGGATAATGTAGGATAATGAGCTGGTTCTCCCACATTTTTCGATCTTTGAATTAAAGATATTAAATACAAAACTACGTAATGCAATAAATGCCTTAGAGTAACAAGCAGGCAAACAGCTTTCTTCTGATATCTCATCTTGTCCTTAAAATATTGAGAAAACAAGACACTTTGACACTCTGTATCTTAGAAACGGTGCGTTTTAGGGAAAAAAGTTACATGACAGGAAAGGCTTGATTTTTATTGAAGAATGTGTTTATCAAATGTCTTCACACCATTTCAGAAACATCCTGTGTAATTGCTTTTAAAATTCTTGACAATAGTAATAAAACACAGGCCCAGTTGCGTAAAAAATACTTAATCAAACTGTCAAGTTAATCATGAGATTAACTAATTAGACGTAGCAGAACTCAAATGTAAATTTAAAAGCTTGATCATTGGATTAACTATGCTGTACCCAACCAAGCTTGATGTAAACAAATCATCAAATTTAAAAATCATGAAAAAGTTCTCTTGTAAAGAATTTAGATTAAATCTGTACTAGATTTATTTAGTTTAAATGGATCAAAAGAAACGGAAACATCTGGACTAATGTAAACTGTCAAAGAATAACTTTTCACTAAATACATAAATCCTTTATCTCTCTTGAGCTTTGTTCATGCATAACTATTTATAACTTCAATAATAAAGTTAAAGAAAGCTTTTCTGAAGCTAACAATAATGAGATATTGCCGATTGAAAACCTGTAGGTGCGTGCGCCCAGTTTTATCCCTGAAGTAGAATAACCTTGAACAGCAGCTTATTCCTAACAAAGTAAAGTTCGTGCTAAAGCTGTGTTGATTTCAAGTATCAGAATTTTACTGTCTGGGAAATAGAGACATATTTGCTTCCAAAAGATTATGCAGTTCTAATTTTTGGATATGTTGTGTATGTCGTTGTCCTAGTGAAAAACTCAAGTTTTCGACTTGT
This sequence comes from Ignelater luminosus, assembly GCA_011009095.1. Classification (NCBI taxonomy): domain Eukaryota; kingdom Metazoa; phylum Arthropoda; class Insecta; order Coleoptera; family Elateridae; genus Ignelater; species Ignelater luminosus. The sequence continues at coordinate 39,291 of VTPC01008109.1, forward strand.
CACCCCGTGCACCGTGGACAAAAAATAGGACAAAACCATAATCTGGGAAACTAACCAAATCATGAAGACGACACGGCTAACTTGGTTTTTTGAATTATTATAAACAGTTTTATTAATAATTATGAATGTTAATTGCACATAATTGAATTTATATAAATAAAAATGTTTATCATGAAACCTGATGAGCAATTGAAATAGAATTAAAATGGAGAGATGTAGGAACCGATTTTTATAATTATAGTAATAGGAAATATTATGACATTGCAGTCGCTATAGTAATAAGAAAAGTTATACGTTTAGCTATGGTTTCTGGCTTCAAAGCTTCAGCTAGTTCTTCTTCAACTTTTTTTTCTATTAGAACTCAGTTGGATTGTCTTCTTAATTTTCATCAGTCTCCGATACATCTTCCAGAAATATAAAAGAATTTGCTTATTATCTCTACAGAATAGTCTTTTAAATCTTTGTGTTAAATTTATAAAAATTATTATTTTCCCGAAAAGTAAACCAGATAGATTGGTAGCAGTTTTAAGGAAAGTTATCACAAATATGTTGCAAATTTCAAAAATCGAATAAAAAGTAGGGCATTCTATTTAAAAAAATTAAGTTAGGTAGCGCCATCTGCCGGTGACGCATTTAATTTAAAAACTTTTTATCACAAAATATGTGCAACTACCTTACATTTGTAACAAAGTTTTCGAAATTTTAAAATCTGTAACACATTGTATAGCATTCTATTTAAAAAGAACTCCATATTTCAAAAACAATTGAACATAAGCGTAGCAAGTATGGGTTTGTTAAAAAGGTCTTTGAAGGTATACCCAAAAATAAAACAAAAAATACAGCATTCCATTAAAAAAAATTTCATATGACGTCATAACTCGAAAGGGGATGACGTCACAAACAAGCACAGTACCTTAAAAACATCGAAATATAAAATACAAATTGAGCTGTTTTAGCGTTTTTCAAAAATTTCACTCGTTTTAAAATTACTGGTTTTATTCCATAAGTAGTTTTCGCACTGTATAAATTCTTCGTTATATACAATATTTACAAAGTTAATTAATTCTAACATTCTTAAGATATTATACTCGACTAATTTCTATCATGTTCCATAACATACTATTCCATATGTATCAATGCCAACGTCCTAGTTTAATTCAACCTCTACGGAATGCGCTTACTAAGGGTTTTTTACAATTTAATCAACATACCGTTACAATTACCTCTTCCAGGTTTTCGGAAATAAATGGGGAGATGTTGAGTCAAAGTTGTCAAAAGAACTAGCAAATTAATGTCCTCCCGGATGATTTTCACAGAAATCATACTCTGCAGCGGGGATATAGCAGATGTTACAATATGCACATCCGTTGTCTGCTTCACAGCTAGAATGCCTTGTATGACGTCTCCTGAAATGAAGTCTATAAAAAATGAAAAATTTCAAAAAAGTATCATTTTTACGAAATATTGGTAACTTTGATGAGGCATAACTATCTACGTAATTGTTCTACATAACATTCTTCATACAAAAGTTGTAGCAAATGTAATGTACTGCAAACCTTTTCCTCTGCAATGCACTAGTAGAAAGATGTTAACGAAAAACTGAAAAAGTCCGGAAGTCGAGGTAGAAAGCTTGGTTTGTTCACTAGAGCATCGATATACACAACGTATCCAAAAATTAGAACTACATAATCTTTTGCAAGCAAAGGTCCCTTTTTTTAGCCTCTATTACCTGGACTAGTATGAAAACAGCATTACTTTGTGCTACTTCATAATATGAATGTATTTATTCAGTATAATAATACTGAATAAAAGACTCACCACATCTATCTCCTCTATAATCACCATAAGGCTGTACTTTACCTTATTGCCGTCTTTCAGCAATATTCTTGCGCAATTCTATTGTAGTAAAACAAGATTGAATCATTCATTTAGAAATATCTATAGCTAAAACATGGCTTGATTGCAGTGATTAAGAAAAACACTTGATTGCTAATTTTTAATCTTTTTTAACTTCTAAATAGAAAATATTATTATATGTCTTAACATAAAATAACTTATTGTTTAAAAATTATTTTATCAATAGCTAGTTTATAGTTGCTTTGGTTAAAGATTACAATATCACAGAATATTGTTCCACAATAGCAAACAAAATCATTATTATTATTTAGTCTATTACTGTCAAGTTTTCAAAGGCTGCTAGATGTTTTAAATACATTACGACGAACCTTCAGCTAATCTAGAAATAATCAGATGGAAAAAAAAGGTCAAATCGGTCCTTGTTGCTTTGTTACTTTCGTATTGCTTCTGGACAACATAATATTAGTCAAACATGGCAGTATTTTGACAAACTTATCAGAAGAAGAATAATAAGCTAGCGTTCAGAATTTTGTGACTCTCGTTAAACGCCATCATAAACTAAGAAACTCAGAGTTGTTTCATTGCTCTAAATAATTAATAGTTATCTATGTATGACTTATATATCAGATAATACTACTCTACCTACATGAATACTATCAACATGTTAATGTTAAATCTAAAGGGGCAGTGCTAGATGTCATTTAGTTGTTAAATGCAGCAGATAACAGTTCAGTTTTCTAAGTCATCTGCAGAATAGTACGCATGGAGATTTTGATGTGAGAGTATTCTTCTCCCTCCCTCATCTTCAGAATATCAATTACGTATAGAATTTTATAAAATACCTTAATAAAAAATGATAAAATTTACTTGAACACTCTGTGTTTCAGTAATGGTAAACTACAGAATAACAGATACTCTGTTGTAACATAAAGGAAATGGTTGTAATCAATTATTTAGTTTTCCCATAACTACTACACCCCATTAAGTATCAATGTATACTACTTCAAAAATGTTAGTTGTTGGAATAGGTATAGAAATTAAATAAAACTTTATGCAAATAATGAAACTCGTTACAAAGCACTTTACCTAAAAGATTCTCTAATATTCTTCAAAAATGTGCCATTCTACAAACGAATAAGAAGAAAACTGGGCTATTTATATCAGTAATCTGGCCACCTACTGTACGAAAAGAAGAAATTTTCTCCACGATTTTCTCTTTTCGTTAATTATCAAATAGACTCCACTACGAGCGATCGTTTTTGTGATAATGGCAAAATGTTAAACCAATGTTATAGACGAAGACGCGGCATGGTGAGCTGAATTGGCTTTCGAAAAGGAAGCGGAATTAATATTTATACAGGGTAGTCCATGTATTTAGACAGAGAGCCCACTGCGGATTTGCTTACGTCATAAAGTGAAAAAGTTTTGACATGCGATATCAACGAAGAAACATAAGGTGAACAAGAATCATCAACTTGTGGTGCAGAGTAGTGACAACAAGATACTACAAATTCGCAAAGTTGACTTGTCAAAAAGACGTAATCTGACAACTTAAAATCAATTTAAATTATTTTTCGTTAGTCTTAGATTGAATTTTAAAGATGGTTTGAAAAGTAGATGACATTATTCATTGATAGGCGTTGTAACCTGCTTTCTCATCTCTGTAGGTAAGAGAATTTGAAGAAGCTCTAGCTAGCTTCTGATGAGTCTACAAGATAAAGTCGTAGAGTTAGGGTTGCAGTGGAGACAGTGCAAAAAAAAAACTCTGATAATTTAGTTGGTATAAATTTCACACAATAAATACAATGATGAGAATATATTAAAACAACGTAAACAACGGTAGCAAACAATGTAAATATAATTCAAAATCAATAACAATAATTAACATAGCAAAGATATGTACAAAATAGGCAAAAATCTTTTTTTTCTTAGAAACTGTTAAACGATTTAGAAGGCCGAGGCCACCGGTAAATGAGAAAAACTAAAAATTATCAAACTGATTTATTTTTATAATTGTAAATGTAAATGTAAAAAGTTTTGATATCATTGGATTTTTTCGTAAGCCAGCTTTTCAGAAACAACCTTGGAGGAGTCTGTATGTTGCTGTCTGAAATAATCAAGATAAATTAAAGCAATGCAATTCTTGAAAGTTACTAAAGGTATTTCTAATGAGCAAAATAATGTATTAATTAAATAACAAGTCATTTGCTGAAACTCTGGTTACCGTTAGATAATAATTTTTATCTATCTAATATTCATAAAGAAAGTATTAATAAAACTGGAAGCAATAAAAAATTGCAAGTTGAGCCAAATAATGGTACTAGTTAATGACTATAATCAACCTTCAAAGTATATTACTGAACAATTGAACAATACGACGTATCCAACAAAAAGTGTCGTATCTCAATTTTTGAACAGTTGGAGTTACTGCTGTATTTGAATTTGTATCGATGGGTTCTACCGTATAACAAAATCGTATCTCATAAAAAGAATAATTGGACAACCAAATGTACAATTGTGTTTTATAGTAACTCAAAGCAAAACTTCTGTTCCGGCGAATAATGCAGTATATTGAGATATTCGAAGTTATTGCTGTGCTTCTAGGAATAAGTGAGGTTATAATAATATTATGCCATATTCTGCAGTATGGTAGGTAGCCACTGAGTGTTGTTGATTTGAAAATTTACACCAGAGATGAATTTTAGAAGTCAATTAATTCTCCAAAAGGCCCAAGAGGTCTTTAAACAAAATGAAGGTAAGTTAGTTACAGTTAGCTTTTAATAACAGTATTAAAATATCAAGCTATTTCTAGGTTCATCTTTGAACACCGAAGGAAATTGTTCAGTTTTAGTTACTAAGTAAATACAAGATCTAACTGAACTGGCGAATAGAATTCCAATTTTTATAAGGTGAAAAGATTAATTTACTTTCGTTTTAACCTGTTCCTGTATGAATGACAAAACACATTTAAGAAATATATGCAATGAATTCGAATCTAAGTCATCTGAAGAAGATCCATTTTGCGATAACTTCGACGAAGATTTAGATTTTGTGCCGCAATTGAGTGTAAGATTAAGGTTAAAAAAAACAAGCAAGAAAATACTGAGAAATGTGTCTGAATGGGTAGATGTCAATTCGAGAAAACCTTCAAATCTTGAATTAGAGCATAAAAATAGAAAAGAGAAAACAATAACCCAAAGAAAAATGGTCGAAACTTCTAAAAGAAGCTGTAGGCTGAAATGTTCTAAAAATATTAATGAAGACGCAAGAAAAACAACTTTTACGAAATTCTGAAGCTTAGGAGACCTTGCCCGGCAATGGGATTATATTGTAGGATTTGTAAAGCAGAATGAAAAAAGCAGGTGACTGTTTGTGTTGGTGAGGATTCAAGAAGAAAGTACAGCAAGCAGGATTTCCTAAAAGTGGGTTATGTTGAAAGGAGGGTATGTAAAGTGATGTTTTCGAACACTCTAAGCATTTCAAAAACTCGGGTAACGACAGCCGCATCAAAGGTACAAAACGTTGGGACAATACCTTCTGATCTGCGAGGAAAACACAGTAATCACCCTAATGCCATAAGCAACAACATCAGGGACAGTGTAGGGAATCATATTAACCTTTTTCCAAAAGTTCTATTGCATTACATTAGGAATAATTCTCAAAAATGTATTTAGAAGAAGGGTTTAACATACAGAAAATGTTTCGGCTTTATTTGAAATTTTGTAGTCTCAGCAACCTACAACCTAATGCTATTTTGAGACAATACCGACACATATTTAATAAATAATTTAATACCTCCTTTTTCAAACTGAAAAGGAACAAATGTAAAATATGCTCCGTATATACCCTGGCTGATAATTCAAGAAAGTTGAAATTACAAGAATCTCACGAAAGACACATAAAAAATAAAACCATAGCTAGAGATCTAAAAGATGCCGATAAAGTAAGTGCAGCTGACGACAAGACACTTTGTGTTGCCTGCTTTCACTGCCTGCAAAAGGTGTTGTCTTCTCCACAATACAATGTAAGAAATTTTTACTATAAAAGCAGGTACTCGACTTATACTTTACCGTTTACGATATTGGTCGTCTAGCACGACGGTAGCTAAAAGAGGACCAAACAAATTGGCAAGTTGCTTGTGGAAGTTTTTAAATGCTCAAAAAGATAAAGGAGTTACAAAAGTAATCTTAATTGCGGTGGACAAAACCGCAAAAAAATTATATTTTCTATGCTGTATTATGCATCTTCGTTTCTGCAATAAATATTACCATCAGATTTCTCAAGAAAGGGCCTACACCAAGTGAAAGAGACAGCATGTGTGATTGAAAATGCAAAAGAACGACAATCTGTTATATACGTGGCCGAACAGTGGATTACTCTTATAAGAATGGCTAAAAGTACCGGAAAGATTTATAATCTAATTAAAATGTCACAAGCTAATTTATTTAACTTCAAGAAATTAACAGAATAGGAATGCTGGAAGACTGATATGAAAAATGAATCATTCAAAATTAATCAAATCAAAGAAATTAATTTTTTACCGACTAAATCCGAAAATGTTTATTTTAATATGACTATGAAGAACCTGGGTATAGAAGTCCCGGGAAAAATAGAAAACATAAAAGACGTTCTAAATTCCTGCCTGGCTTGCAGCAGTTATATAAAAATGAACTTCCTATAGATGCCAAGAAGTTAAAAGGGATTCTATGGCTACGCAATACCAAAAAAATTCCTACCATGTATCACAACTTTTATAAATCAATAACTCACTCAAAGCTTACTTGCAAGTAAGATAGATAAATTTTTTTTATTCACCTTACAATTGGCAACTAACCCAAAACTTTAGTTGGTATTTACATAAAGTGATTTTGGCAGTAGTTTAAAGTTTTAAATACATTTTTCTCAAAACTGCCTATTTTGAGTTACTAGTACTACGGTTTTCGTTGGGCACGTCAAATTATTATTTTTAACAATAGAGGAATTTGTTTTTACATTTTATTACTCTTTCATTTTTTATTCTTTTTTGTTGCCGATTAGAAAAATATGAACATTGACGGTTTATTAAAATTATTATTGAAGAACTCTAGTATGGTTGTAATAGATTTAACATCTGCGTTATTTTATTATCTGCATAAATTCTAATTTATATTTATTTTAAATTGCTTGAAATATTAACCGTATAGATTTATCACAATTCTTTTTTAGTTTTTTCAATGAAACATCTTCGTTACAAAACTTTCATTGTCTTCCCTTCAAGTTTACCAAGATTCGTCAAGCTGCTCTACTAGCTTTTCGTTTCCATTTTAATAGTGATGTGTTGGTTAGTTCTAATTAAATATTTGTCTATTATAGGCTGAAACAGAGTAACCGAATAGCTCAATTAGTGTAGACTAAAGACGAGTTTGATTCCCGAAGAGGAACTATCTTTGCGGAAGTTTCTCCTTCAAGGAAATTCCACTAAATAGAAGCGTCCTTCAACACTTAGGACAGTGCGGAGTCCACTTTGAACTCTAGAATAACCCTTATATACTCGAGTTCATTAAATCCGCACAATTCACGTATAGAAGGGAAATTGGCTAACGTTCTGTAGAGGACATGGCACTCAAGAAAAAGATTAGGCTAAAAGCAGACGTACTTTAGAAAATAAAGACTGAAATATTCTTTGCAAAGGTAATTCACAAAAAATTTATTTTATTAATACTAGAAACTTAAGAAGACTACGTCAAACAATAACAGAATCAAACCAAATCTGTGTGCAGTCGGATCTGTTCTATCAGCAACGAACGAAGAATAAATACATATACAAGGTGTTTCAAGACGTTTACGTCATATACGAAACTTTTTTATTGTCTATTTCTCAAGCAAAAAGAATTATTTCTGATGATTGGTTTTGCTTATTGGAAAACCCTAAAAAGCAATACCTTAAAGTTTTGTATCTGTCGTACTAAGGCAGGAAATTCAAATTTTCTAATTTCCTTCAAAGATATAATATCTTATGCACTAAAGTTCCACCAGAATCAGCTTAAGTGAAATATCAAAACCAATCAATCAACAATTTTTGAGAAATCGACAATAAAAAAGTGTAATGCTGGCTGTTTGGAAAAAACAAAAAGTTAATAGGTAAGTTTTTTATTGAACGTTCTGTAATAAATTTTCTATTATTCTGTTTTTTCAAAGTTAAAAGAACCTTTGTTATACACAAAAAGTTGATCTCAGTTATTGCATTCTGTAATTGTTTTCTTGGGAACCAATATCATAGTTTACTTCTTCGGTATTTTTTGTATTATTTTTAATCAACCCGTCTCTACCAGAATTAAATTTTTCTTTTTTGCTCTGAAGATTCATTTCGATGTAATATCCTTTTATTGAGAATTCTTGAAGTAATTTATTTTTGTTTTTCTTTATTACACCATTTACACAGTATACTCAATTTTGTTTTGTTACTCCTATTATAACGACGATGGCGGTTTGGTATTTGGGAAATTATCACTGACTGGTTTGTTACTTTCTCGTAAGGGAAAGCAACTGAAGAATCTAAATGATTTTCCCTCTAATTAAATCTTAGAAATTGTCCCGAATCGTTTGAATCTTTATCCACTTATTATCATGTTTTTCAAAGCTGCACATATTGTGTTACGTTTGTCTGCCGGTGTAGAACTCCTTAGTAGAGATGATTCTTTCAATTTACTACACGGATTAAAAATATCTTTATAAAAAAGTTAGAAACCTTTTTATTAATTTACCAAGTTATCATTAATATTTTAAGAGAAAAAATACAAGTTTAATTAAATATTTATGTATACAACCTCTTATAATAGCTTTAGGACGCTGTAACATAACATTTATTGGATTGAAACTGAAAGTACAAAGTCTCCTTACAAATGATTTAACAAATAATTATTTAAGCTCCAGATTGATTTAAAACTCACGAAAACTCAATTCTTACTTTCCAGTTTTCGTGTAAAACGTGTCTTTATATCAGAGAGCTGCGGGAAAGTTTTATAAGAACTCTCCTATAATAGCGTTGAGGGATAGCTTTAACATGCGATATTACGTGTTGCGTTCTTCGATTCCATGTTTTTATTTTCTTGAAAAAAAAGTTATATGTTCGTTTGAAAACTTATCTGATTTTTCTAATGGCCATGTCACATGTCTAACTAGAACTTTCAGTTTATTATTTATGTAACGATTAAATTTATTATTAGTTAATTTGGGTTCTAAATCAGGAATTTAAATTCGATTTTAATGAAAATTTAAAAAACAACCTATAATTAAGGGGGGTTTACGAAAAGTTCGAACGTAAAAAAGAGTATCAACTTAAAAAGAACATTTTATATTTCGCTTCCAGAAAGTAACGATAGAATCTTTTCGGTTTTTACTCTTCATCAAGCTCTTCTAATGGTTCATTTTGTCCGAACGTTGCCAGGAATTAATTATTCGAGAAAGGGGAAGAACATAGGCCGCAACTGTAACTGCCCTTTGTCTGTGCCTTCGTAGTTAAACCTTACGCCTCGCTAAATGAGATGCTTTTTACGATGAAGCAGGCAACAATTAACTTGTGAAGAAAGGTTTTACATTGCAACGAGTATAATGGAAAAGGAAAACAAAAACGACGGAATTATTGTACGCTAATAAAAATTGTAGGGATGAATAAAGAGTTTTTCTTTTATGTTTTAAATATTGTGAAATTCTATAGAAAGAAAATAAGTAATTAGAGCAGAAAAATATAATTGTGAAGTCAGTAGAAAACGGAGGATTAAATTGTCAAAAAAGTTAAAAGCAAAATAATTACTGAAACTGACAAGAAAATTAAATATTAAATAAAATAGGGGTAATTACAATTAACCGCACGAGTAAACAAGGTGAATTAGGCTTTTGTTAATAACTGAGATGGAAACCTATTCGTTTCAAACATATTTACACGTAAGGTTACGTTAATTAGTAGAGAATCGTAAACTGTAGGCTCAGTGCATTACAAAGAGATATAATTGTATTAGCCGCTTAACGAATCTAAAGGGGTGAAAAACACCTTACAAGAGTAACGCTTAGTATAAAACCAAACAAGTTATATTGTAACTATTTCTTTATTGATAAATTATTTATGGAACATTTCAGGCTTAAACAAATTACCAAATTGGTCCGGCTGCGAGTGGTGTTGCAATTGCATGAGTTCCAATAATGCCAGTTGTTAAAGGAGCAGCTAGAAGAGGTCCGGTTCTGAGAATTGGTGTAGCAGTTAATGCAGGGGCTGCAATCAAACTAGGGGCAGCAATAATTCTCGAGGTGACAACGCTGGTAGCAATTGGGGCGGCTCCCAACAGACCTGCGTGTGCGCTAGCAACGGCAATAGCGAAAATAACAGCAAACACCTGAAAAATATTCAGTTAACAAAAATAAAGGAAAAATCAATTTTTACTTACGAAGGTTTTCATTTTTGTTGATTTTGTTGATTTATTGTTGAGCTTTAGATCAAGCTGATTTGTTTGATACTTCTTGAGGATTGCACTAACTGTTTATATAGCAAATTATCGACCTTCAAAGATTATCTATATAAACTGGTTTAACAATTTGCAAAATATATTTTTGCAACTAACAGGGTTCATTCATTCGTTTTTTATATTTCATACAAGATATTGCATCAGGTAGTGAGAATTAGATGTTAAGGTTAAACAGCTTTTGATGTTTTAATGCCTACGCATTTCTTCTAATTTATTAACAGGATGATCTTGAAAATGTAACGTACATAAATAATAAGATTGATAAAAAGGACACATTTAATAGCTTTTACAAGGAAAACAAATAGCGTAGTTAGTAAATGAAAAGTAAGAATAATCTATGTAGTTCAGTAAAATTGTAATTTCTAATTTCAACATTTATTTAATTTTCAGGTAGATTCAAATACAAGTTTTTTTAAATATTTTTCAGTAAACACTTGGACTTTACATTTCTCCACTACAAAATGGTTATACTTTTTATTGTATTTGTTGTTCTTCTTTTTGTTTTGTCATTGTGTTCTTAACGTATTACCTATTCTTGTGCAGCATAATTGTTAATTGCAATAATTTTTTTTGTTCCTTTAACTACTAGTATTCACAGCAAATTAGTGTTATCGGGAGTTCCACGAGTATTTCATTTTCTTGTAATATTTATTAATGAATTGATTAAAATTAAATATTCTAAATTGACCAATACTTTTTATTCATTTTCATTACAGCTGTTTCGGGGTGTTGTCCAATACCATCTTCAAATTGCAAAAGCAGTAAATTTCTTTAGATTTTAATACTCAAATACATCAGAAATGTTAAAATTAAGATTTTAATCATCTTGACAAATCAACGATATTATTAACTGGATTATTCGATTACGATAATTATGGCAATATTTGAAATATCTGTTTTGTATTTAAAGCGTTATCATCAGTGATTGATTTGTCTTAGAGATTCCAAAAATTTATGTTACACATTCCAAGGTGCGACACTAGAAATTCTATACTCCTTGTAAGATCTCTCCATCGCGCTAACTACGGGTTGTTATCCCTTTTAAGTAGAATGTGTCAGGTGGTGAACAACTTGAAAGATGTTGATTTCTGTGGTAAGTATATCGTTCAGTAACTCTATAACCCAATTAAAAAACTTTAGCTAGTATATTTAATATTTTCTTGACATGTAATAAACAATTATTATTATTTCAATTTGATTTCCTAAAATTGATGGTTGTAATGACAAGATTTTACAACAATCTGTACATGTTTTCAAATTTTTCCCTTTTCCATCTGCACCTTTTCCTTTTTGAAATTTCTATACTGATATTTCCCGTGAAATGAGATCTAAGGTTACTAGTGATCACATTTATTTATCTTTTAACTTAGTTTATAAAAAAATATGCATGCACCCAGGACCGGCTGAAGAGCCGGGTTTGCGGGGCAACTGCCCAAGGCCCCGCCCTTGCTTGGGCCCCGCACCTTGAGAGAAAAAGAATTAATTCCTTGTAAAGATATGTTCAGAATAAACAAAATTTATAACTTTTTCTAAATATTTAAAATAAACAAATTATGCTATATCTGAAATAGCAGTGTTTTTTTGTTTTATTTTAAGGGCCCCGCAAAATGTTGTTGCCCTGGGCCCCACAAAACTTTCAGCTGGCCCTGCATGCACCCTATAGACCTGTCGTTGCTATTGCAAATAAACTAAAAGATACTGCTAATTTATAAGACATAACTAAAGACCGGATTTCTAGGAAAGTGCCTAATTTTAGATTTTTTAGGCAAGCAAAGGAAAATTTGTTTTAGGATAATCTAAGCACTTTTCACTTAAAAAAAAATTTTTTATGTGCTTAAGTGCCTTTTTTCTATGTTTTTAAAAAAATACCTACAAACTTTAATATCTGCTATAAGTGCCTATTTTTCCTAAATGAGTGTCTAGCTTTCCTAAATGGATGCCTAGTTTGCTTAAATAAGTGCATATTTTACTTGTACAAGTTTATAAACTCAATATTTTACTTTAAGAATTTTTAAAACACAATGTCGGTATTGTTAACTTTATTTATTAAGATCCGTTAGTTATTTTTAGAAATTTGCTTTCAACTTCTTTTAAAGAAACCTTTTATAATCCATTTCAGATGTCTAGGCAGTAATAAATCATAATTCCTGCAAATAGTTCAAAAATATTACAATAAAGCTACCCATTAAGAGATAAAGGTAGTAAATAAAGGGTGTAAGGCAGGAGGGTCTAAAATTTAAAATTGAATTTTTAAAAAATTTAAAATTTAAACTCGTGTATTTTTCTCTTTTAGCCCTTATCAAGATTCTATCTTCAAATTACAAAACTTGTCAACGTTATTGTAATTTTATGGCAAAGCATTCATCATTTGCAAAAACTTTCTTCACTTCGTTTGATCCTTGTATGGAATTTCAAATTGCACATTTTTTTCAGAAAAGGCTTTTTTGACAGTTTACATAATGGTATTAATAAAACTAGGTTTTGAGAATGGAACTTGATGAAATGTCGTTTGAGATTAACAGCTTGAGCTTAGAACGTGGTATTTGGTCCTTGTGTATCTGTCTGTTCATTTATTTGAATAAGGTAAATCAAAATCGTTTAAAGAAAGACTCATGACAAATCCAAAAGCCTACCTTCATGAGTAACCGTTTACTCTCATCGACGCTTGTACTGTTTGAAATTTGAAATATAACCCATGTTGCTGATGTTTTCAATACGAACTAGTGTGGACTATAGCCTTAATTTCAAATTTACGCAGTCCAACGGTAATGCACGAACATATGCTTCGGAATGCTTTTGAAGATCTTTCTTACGTGACTCCGGTTATGTTTTTTAACTTTCTCTCCTTCTCTTTCTCTCTCTCTCTATCTCCATCTCTTTCTTTCCGCTCTCTATTCTAACTTTTATTTTGACGGCATTTAGTTGAACATAAGTTCCAACAAATTTGATGGTCCCAGATGTGTTATGTCATTAGGACACTTAAAATTGAATTACATCAACAAACCATGGTAACTAAAAATACAAAGCGTAACAAAAACCCACAAAGCACAGCCCCAAGTGCAACTTATGGCAAAATCATTAAATAATTTGAAAGTTTCCCAGAAATCTCCCATCGTCAACTCCTGAAAGATTAGCGCTCTTCACTATGAAGGATCACGCTTAGACCGCAAAACCAAAATCAGAATTTTGATACTTTTAACTCAATTTTTGTAATGCCTTCTGGATATACTATAATCACAGTACAGTACTTCAGAAATTTATATTATGTAGATAAATCGACAACCAGTTAAGAAAACTCTTAATTACGAAAAGTGATTATTGCTCCTTATACATAATCCCCTTAACATGATAAACAAATAGAGCTTGTATCTCAATTCTCCGATATTTTTGCTTAAAATTTTGTGGAGTTTCTAATTAATTATTGTCTTATCTTCAAGAAATGTTAAATTAAACATTTTTGCACTGGCTCACTATTACTAACAGTATTGTATATTTTATCAGGCTAGTTTCTGGGCTGTTAAGAAACGGTTACCATACAAATGCTACATGTACAGGGTTAGTCACCTCGAAGAGCCTTTGAAGCTATAATAACTCTTGATGAAAAAGTTATCAGTACTTTTAAGGTTTTTAAAATATACAACTCAACAGTTTTTATACGGAGGGACCGAGAAACTTGGAACTTAATACTCTATTACTTTCAATAGAACATGTTGTATAGTTTGGTGTTTCCTTATTCTACGTTTGTCGCTGATTACAAAACCAAGTAATCATTTTAAAGTGACAATTCTCAGTAGACTGCGATTAATCGGAAATTTGACAGAATTGATTCAGGCTATATTTAGTACAGCTTTTATACAAACATCCAAAATGGTAAAATGCTTGTAGCAAAACTCACATAAAAGTTTCAGTTTTCTATAGTTCTTTGTTTCATAGATACTGGCAAAACAATAATTAAAACAAAGCTCTGACATCCTGTATTTTGAGAACATGTAATGTTATTTTCAAATTCACACTAAATCCGCCCCTGTCTTTCAATTTTGTTCAGGTATTTGTTTTCCTGACGCGTAATATTTAAATTATTTCATTCTATAAACGAATGTTTGTTACAATGTTATTCTAAAGAATTGATAACTTTGTGGTCTCGACTTCTGGGCTCCGGTAGACGTGCCTTTTGCTATTTTTCAATATAAAATTCCTGGAATCTTAGTCGCAAAAATTGAAGTCACACAGTCTCGATTGAGTCAGGTTTACGCTGGTAAATGTACGAAGTGGAATTTTCCATTGGCCCATAAGACTCTCTGCATTTTTAACCTATTAGGGCGTGCATCTGACTTTCCAACCCCACTCCAGTAAGTACACATTGCGCAACAGGAGACGCAGAGAGAGAATAGGCAGTACGGTAATAGCTGCGTACTCGAATCGACATACTCGGATAATTTTCGGCGTCATCCCTACAAATCCTCAAATGGTTGCAAACCGAATTCGATTTAAGCGATTCTCTTAGTAAAAGAGAGATCGGACTCGAGAAATTCTATTTCGTCGGGTCTTTGTCGTGTTATTCACGGAAGAAAGCCGGTTTCCAGGAAATAAAACTTGTAGAGGGTACAAACGCAACAATTTTGGTCCTGTTGGTGCAACGTTAAAGGGTCTGTCGAGAACAGAAACTTCCCGCCCCGTAAAGCGTCGATCTGTGTGTTACATCTTGGAAGCTCCGTGAACCAAATGGGTTAAGTAAATTTAAAGAGCGTTTGAGACTCAAAGTGGTTTTAGTTATTTTTAAAGTTTGTGTATAAACACTTGGATTTTGTTCTTCTGTTTCTTGGTCAACGTTAATAAAAGTGATTGTTCTTTGGAATCTAAGTTTCCTTGAACATTGGTGGGACCCGGTTAGAACGTGGAATTTTGCACCAGGCAAACGTGAATGAGCTGCTGTCGTTGGGAATCAGAGACCTGCACATGTCACCTGGAAGAAAGATTGCCGTTATAGTAAGAAAGACCTGTTTTGTTTTGTTATTTGAGTTTTAATGATTGTTTCATTTGATAAAAGACTAGAAGAACGTGGAATTTGTGAAATATTCCATACGAAAACCTTGCTTAGGTAAGATTAGTTTCGTATTATCTCATTGAATTATAATATTTACGAGTAATATTTTAGCTGGTGTTTGTTAAATTATTGCAACATAATTAATAACTTTTGACTACTGTCTTTTTGTTATTACCAGCTGTATACCTATGAAATGAGACTTTCAGCTATTAGACCACAGATGTCGCTAGGAGTATTTTTAAACTGTCCCAAATGTCTTATTTTTTTCGTCTGTCATCTGTCAACAATATTCAATTCATTGTTTGTGATGTTTCATACAACAACGCATTTTTTTCGCTCTTAAAAATGTCGAATTTCGTGCCTTCAAACTACGATTTGCGGACATCGTTGATTTTCTGTTATCAATTGAAGAAAAACGCTTCTCAAGCTCATCAAATGCTTATAGAAGCTTACGGTGGACATGCTTTAAGCAGAGCACAGTGCTTCAGGTGGTTTGAAAAATTCCGAAGTGGTGATTTTAGCGTGGAGAACGAGGAACGTGGCCGGCCACCGAAAAAGTTTGAGGACACCGAATTGCAAGCAAGATGATGGTCAAACGCAAGAAATGATGGCAGAGCAGTTGGGAGTGACCCAAAAAACCATTTGCAAACGTTTGAAAAATATGGGCATGATTTTAAAGGTCGGAAGATGGGTGCCGCATGAACTGACTGAAAGGCAGCAAGAGAACCGAAAAACCACTTGTGAAATGCTGCTCTCCCGGTTCAAAAGGAAGTTTTTTTTGCATCGAATCGTTACGGGTGTATTTCTCCAATCCCAAGCGTAAACGATCGTATGGTCCGCCCGGCCACAAGCCAAAATCAACGGCCAAACCAAATCGCTTCGGCCGCAAGACAATGCTGTGTGTTTTCTGGGATCAGCATGGTATGATTTGGTACGAGCTATTAAAACCAGGTGAAACAGTTGACGGTGCACGCTACCAACGACAATTGGCCGATTTGAACAGCGCTATACACCGAAAACGCCCAGAATATGCCGATCGGCGTCACAAAGTAATTTTTCTTGATGACAATGCACCACCACATCGAACAAGAGCGACCCGGGAATTGGTGGAGACGTACGATTGGGAACCGCTGGTGCATGCGGCTTACTCACCAGACTTGGCGCCTTCCGATTATCATTTGTTTGCATCGATGGGCCACGCACTTTCCGAGCAGCGCTTCAATTCTCACGAAGAAGCCAAAAAATGGCTCGATGATTGGTTTGCGGCCAAAGACGACCAATTTGTTTGGCGCGGCATTCACAAATTGCCTGAGAGATGGGTAAAATGTGTCGCTAGCGATGGCTATTATTTTGAAGATTAAATTTGTAACCATTTTTTGTTAATAAACGTTTAAAGTTGAAAAAAAAGTCTCATTTCATAGGTATACACCTATGTAGATATTAAGTTTATTTGTTGCTATTTAAAAATTCATTGTTAAGTTTATCTTGTTTTAATTGGTTTAATATTTAGATTTTGACCATTTATTCCATATTTTGAAATTTTAATGTAACAGAATCCTTTTTTTTTGTTTATTGTAATAACTTGTTTTTATTGTTATTTTCTCATTATTTGTTTATCAACTTTGTTCTCCAGTGAAGAAATTACTTCATACCTTTCACTGATATTCTTTCGTAGTGTTATTTTGTTTTTTTATATTCTTGTTGTTTAACTCTTTTTTATTATTGTTTTAATAAATGTAAGTAAGGTCGATTATTTACATTTTGTTTTCTTTGTAAGTGGATCTCTGGTCCAGACGAAGCAGCGTTAACTTCGTTGCTTTGTTTGTTTGGCCATTAAAAAGCACGGTGGTGCTTAGACTAAATTTCAATTAAAGGTCAGCTACCTTTGTTCAAGAGAGAAGTACATATTAAACTGGTATTTCTTTCTTGGATCTTTTTTTTTAAAAAGAAGGAAGACTTCAGAGGACTTCCTTGTCAAAATTAATTAAGACGAATCACGTGTTTATACAGTTTTTTTTTTTAGTTCGTGTTCAGTCTCAATTGTGAAACGTTAAAGCGAGTTTTAATAAAGCTTCCACGAGGTAAGTTACACACAGGGTGAGGTTTCGCAAGAAGCCTATATACAGGGTGTCGGATTCACGAGTGGTCGCGTGACCGACCATCAGAACCCTTCGATCTACGACTGCTGGCGCCCTGTTTTGTGAACCTCTATCAGTTAGTAAGAGTTTT
This sequence comes from Ignelater luminosus, assembly GCA_011009095.1. Taxonomy (NCBI): domain Eukaryota; kingdom Metazoa; phylum Arthropoda; class Insecta; order Coleoptera; family Elateridae; genus Ignelater; species Ignelater luminosus. Next base: position 56,919 of record VTPC01008109.1, read on the forward strand.
GGAAATCGGCGAGCTTCTCTTTGTGCGGCTAGGTAAGTTCATTTGAGAATCCACCCCATCCGCGGCATGAGCTATGGGATTTAACATCTACCATTGGTCTTGACGGGACTTGTGCATACTTTTGAGCATCTTCCCGTTACAAACAATGTGCTTTAGGTCACATATTTCTTAAGAAGGTAAGTTTGTTTGTCAATGAAGTGAGTTGCTTATTATTGATGCACTTCGTGTAAATGTTTGTTTAGAAATTATCCATTCCACGTAATAAACACCAGAACATGTTTACCAAATCATCGCATTCCCCTTCCTCAATGAGCCGGAGTGTAACCCAACTTACTGTTTCACTTATAAATATAACCCCTATAAGTTTTGCACCCCACCTCAAAGAAACTCCCTACTGTACTGGAGGTAGTGCGATAGAGACGTATACATGCTGAAACCATTACTATTGTAAGTCCCTGAAGCCATATGAATGCTTCGTCCAGCCATAGTACATTGCACTTCACCAGACACGTCTGGACTTTGGGTCCAAGCTACCTCTCTGCATCGTTCAACCGTTCACACCACCAATCTATGGAAGCTTTCGAGTCGTCTGCTTTGTTCGTGTTGTGATTTCATCTCATACATTCTTATTCTCCTTTCCACCATCAAATTACCATTTTACTGGTTAAAGAAGAGAATGAACGAGAATAATCCAGATTTCGTTTCCAAAGAACAACGGATTGATCTTCATCGTTGTAGACATAGTATACCGATTCCAATATTAACTACATAAATAACTAACCGTATTATTCCGATAGCGATACTCAACTGACTGATCGACCGTTACAGTTACACGCCTGTCTTGAAGAGATCCCTGGAGCACCATTTTCTCCACTGCAGTAAGTTAGGTTCAGCGTTTCGTGCAAGAGATCGTTGTCACCTCTAGAGAGTAAACTCTATAAAATTTGGTGAAACATCATTGCTGAAATAGCGTCACAACAGGTTTTATTACAGCCAAGCACACGACCAACTAAAAGAACACACTCCGTATACAACAATTCCTTTGATTTCAGTTTTCAAAAACCTGATGAAGTTTTATATTTTTTACTTTAGAATAATGTTTTTGATCTAACCTCGTTATTTAAAATAAATGTTAGGGCATGTCGTTTTTTTTTTGTTGTGTAACGATTTCATAAAGAACGGATGAGAAATAGAATATCGTATGACAAATGTTTTCCTTTTTTTTTTAATTGTATCATGCTTTGTACGTACAATGAATTTTCAAACTACTATTGTTGAATGTTTTTTCCTTAATGCCCTTTTTTTCTTTTTTCAATTATATTTTAAATTGTAGTTCCATCTTTTGCTTTATCTTAGAGTTTTTTTTGTATTTTATGTTTGTCTTTTGTTGGAACAAGTCAGATGTAACAAAAAGAGTTATAGTTATGTGCGTACAGTAAATATCTACTTTAAAAAAAAAATGCTGATTTTAGAAGAAATCGATTTATTCCAAACATAATCTAGAAGGATAATTTAATAATTGAACCTCTGAATGTAACCCATTTCTATATTAATATTTGACACTACAATTTCTTTTCTTGAAGGTTCGAGGACAGTTTGATATGAACTCCAAAGAATGCAAGTATTTTAAAGGTTGTGTGGATTATTCAAAGGAACAAAAGGTTTTCTATCAGTAGAAATGTGAAATTCGAAAATCCCTTCAGTGAAATAAAGATAGAATCAAATGATTTAAAAAAAATTTTAACGATTAATGAACCAACCGTTGACGTGAAGAGAATTGGATTCAAGACGATCAGAACAATTAGAAAAACAGGATTTATTTTTTCAAAAATACAAAATAAATTGTTTCTATATTTTTATATTACTGACTGGATAGATCAAACATAAAAACCAAAGCTGTCCACATAAAAAAGGTGTTGACAGTAATTATATAAACTGTTACAGAATGTTACAATATTTAATCAAACAAAACATAAAATTAATGTAAACGATTTCGTATGAGGTATGTACATATTTATAAACCAAAAGTTTACCTACCCGGATTTTTTTGCTTCAATTAAAATTAACAAGCGAAATCTCCGGTTTCTAATAACTTAACTAATTTATTGATATTTGATTCACTCGGATAGGTAGAACCTCAAAATCTCTCTCGCCTACATCTAATTGATTTCGTTGCTTTGTTAGCAGTTTCAATGCTACACTGAAGAGTTTTCCGGCTAAATATAACGTTGGTGGAAATATGAGGGAATTGATAAATTAATGTTTGGTCAGTGAATTTCAAATAGTTTCATTATTGGTTTGGTTACAACAAAATCCCCGTTTTTACCGTAGTATCAATTTTCAATTAATCAATTAATTCTCCTCTTTCAAAGTGCGATTTACATTTTATGTTTTGTTCTATAAAATACAATCATTTAACTCATTCAGTACGCTTTTATTATTTCTAACCATTTATATAATAGTAATCAGTACCATTCCGGTATTGGTTTACCTGAATAATACAAATATTTAAAATGTTTGTATTGATGTATATTTCATGATGGTTTTACCTATTAATTATAGGCATCCTCAGGCGAAACCGGTCGTAAAAATTACATCAATACAGTTTAATTTACAATTTTGGTTGAACTGAGTTGATAGTGCCTAACTATTTCAAACAAATTGGAAACAGAATGCCACTTAACGGCATTAAATTAGTATTATAAAAATGGTGATTGTAATGCATTTGATATTAAAATATCTATACTTCAAAAGAAAGGAAAGATCTACTTAGGTTACATTTTCTTTTTATTCTACAACACTCCAAGAAATTAACGCATTTCTTATCGGAAAGGTGATTTCCAGCCAAATATACAACAGGTTTAGAATTCTTTGCAAACATTCATAAAGTGAGCTAAAAGAAATATTAGTTTTAAAAAGTGATAGTATTCACATAGTAGGAAGTTTGCTGTCATATATCCAAGGGATAAATCACGAGAGACTCGACCTTTTTCAGCTATTAGTTTCTGTCTACAATCTTGTGTATTCAATATTTCCACTTCTTGGTAGTAAGTTCAAATTAATTCAAGTTAAAATGATTAATTTGTACAGACTGTGCCCACAATCAATTTTGCTATTAAGAGACTTTTTCCTTATCCGAAAAGGCCTAGTATAAAAGATAGCCATTAAATGTCAAATGGCATCGTTAATTAAATAACTCTTTTGTTTAAAATGAAGGTAGAGAACTGGTATAACAGTAGTATCTTTTTGAATTGAAACCTCAATTCAGTTTGACATTAAATTGTAATCTTTCATAGATCTCTTCAGGTAAGAAAAAAGTTTCTTGACAGTAAACTGGGCTGTAGGCGCAGGCAATACCAAATTAATTATCTTAATTTGAATTAATTTAAATGGAACCAAAGAAAAAAATACACAGAAATGGAAATATTGGCTGCACAAGATTACAGTCAGAATTTAATAGCTGAAAAAAGTCGAATTTTTTGTGATTGTTTTTAAATCTGTTTGGTACCTCTCCTGATATGTATGTAACACATGGGCTGAAAAGTCCCAGGCCTAACAAATAGATGGCGCTAGTTCTATTGCATTCATCGCTTTTTCAGTTAGTACTAACCTTCAAAAGACAGCTGCTACAATTTCATGATATTCTATTCATTATTTTGTGAGTTATTGTGTTAAGAGTGACGCTACTTTTGTTATTTTCAAAACAATGGATCAAAAACAATTTCGTGTTTTAATTTTACACTGCTTCTTGATGGGAAAAAATACCGTTCAAGCGAAGCAATGGCTTGAAAAGTGTTATGGGGACTTCGCTCCATCAGAAACAACAATAAAACGTTGGTTTGCTGACTTCAAACGTTGTCGTAGAGACACCGATGATGCAGAACGCAGTGGACGTCCAAATGAGGCGGTAACACCAGAAAACATCAAAAAAATCCACAAAATCGTTTTGAATGATCGAAAAGTGAAGTTGCGTGAGTTAGCTGACATGGTAAAGATATCAGAAGAACGTGTTGGCTTTATATTGCATGAGCATTTGACTATGAGAAAGCTCTGCTCAAAGTGGGTGCCGCGTTTGCTCACTGTTCACCAAAAACAAGAACGTGTTGATGTTTCTGAGCAGTGTTTGGCCATGTTTAAACGTAACAAACCGGAATTTTTGCGTCGATATGTGACAATGGATGAAACATGGATCCATCACTTCACTCCGGAATCGAAACGATCGTCATCTGAGTGGACAGCAACTGGTGAACCTCGTCCAAAGCGACCGAAAGCACAACAATCGGCTGGAAAGGTTATGGCCTCGGTATTTTGTTAGAGCGGCGCTGGAATGATTGCGTTGTTCTTGATGGAAATTACGTTGATGAATAAAGCTAATTTTGAACAAAAAAAACCGTGTTTTATTTGTTAGGCCTGGGACTTTTCAGCCCATGTGTTATGTCTTGTAAACTTGCTTGGTAAGGTTTCCAAAAGCAAAGCGTGTTTTAAGAAACTGAAGTTAAGGTTCATTAAAATGACCAATAATTTGAAAGCTTATTCGGATAGGGGTGAACTAAACAACAAAAAATGTGAGTATGAAGATAGAGCAAGGTCGAAGGATAATATGCACCCTTGAAGGTATTCACTCAAAAACTTGCCGGAACCTCATTGTTTACGAAATAATAGCTTGCTTTTTGAAAACAATCTTATAGAGACTAAACTCGTTTGGAAATTCATTTTTGACCAATGCAGTTCCTCCTGATGAAGTTAGTTTATGAAACTGGAATAAATCGCGTGGTTGCTTACTTTCCCAAATCCTCAAGTATTGAGGGCTAAGACGTCTATATTGAAACTGTTGTTCGTGTTATACAATTATTATTAATATGACCTTAAAGAAGAACACCGTAGGTTGCGGCTTTGAACTTTGAACAGTCAAGCTTGATTTTTGAGTTTAACTTTAGCAGGACTAGATTATTTGTTTGAGGTTATTTATTGTATGTAGGAAGACGTCAGTTTTCTTATCGAAAGTCTTATTTATGTTAAATGAAGTTAAATTTAGTTTTGCGTGTAGGTGAGTTGGGAACTTTTGTTAATAAGATTTGTGAACTCGATGTATGGCAAGTATTCCGTTGGACATCTAAAGTTTTTTTTAATGGAGTAGTATGATAACTAGAAAAATCTCATGGTTGGCACTATTATTTCATTTAATGATAAAATTTCACTTTAAAAATAAGTGGTTAACTTAATAATCAAATATCTGGGCTATTAAGACCTTGTAACGGTGCGACCTTACCTTTGTTTTAATAAATCATTTAAAATAAAGTTTCCCCTCGCTTATAATTTGATATTTTATTGCGAGGTTACATATTACAACCCTAGAGATTACAGTGAGGAAAGAGGTAGCACAAGGTACGTATCGTGATACTTCGAAAGCGGAACTGTTCTCAGTGAATTATACACACGTGTAAGAAACTGATTTGAAACTTTTTTCTTTATTGTTAGAACAACCATAACCAATTGAGGGAGAGGGGAGGTTGTGATGGTGTGACATCTGCGAGTTGCCCTAAATTAAACTTATTTGAATACTTGCTTAAACTTTTATTTAGTTGTACTGCATTTTAGCACTTACCCATCTCAAACATTTTTGTTTTTTAATTGTAAATAACAAACTTTAGTAATTGAATAACCCTATAGTCAATTGAATTAATAAAAAAAAAGTATTCTAATGATAATCAAAAAGAAAATGCAATAAGATCTGTAAATTTGACAACCTAATTTTGGAATAATTTGCAAGAATTGTTTGAGTTGTTACATCAAGAATGTTAGACAATGTCCCTAAAGTTCTATCAAAGATTTGAACGCAACACGTTTGTACGGCGTCGAAAGGATTACGAAAAATTAAGACGCACATAAGTGGTTTGGACTCAACAGCAATTTGTCCACAATTTTGAAGACTTTGAGGAGTTGTTTCTTAGACATTTTTGGGCAGAATTACGCAACAAAAAGATTATTACTAATTTTTAAAATAGTAGATATGAAGCATGTTATGACCGTACCAGAGGAAAGTACACTATAAATAAATATTTCATGTTCTAACAACTGAATATGAAAATGCATAAATTAAGTCATTTCTAAACAGCTCTCACATTATTTTCAAACTTCAGTTATAGAGAAAGTACACAAACAAATGTTGGAACTTAATGAGCTCCTAGAGCTCCATCTATTAGGTAATATTAAGGCAGGAAAGCCTAAAATAAATGTCAAAAATGTTAACTTTATCCAAGTTGACAAAAATGAGCCTAGAAATAACCAGAATGAGAATAGTAATAACAAAAATACTTAGAACGGGCAACACATTAAAGCTATAAAGAATTTCTAATAAACACTACTTAGAAGAAGTAACTTATTTAGACCTTCAGCATAGGTGTGAACATGTTGGTTCAAGAAAAATATGGCTAATTTTCAGAGCAGCACCTTTTGGGTTAAAAAATTAATTGGTAGTAAAAAAATTTCCGAAAAACATGTTGAGAGATGTTTGCTAAGTAACCGTTGAAATTGCTTACACAAAACTACAGTTTTGCCAAATGCATTTCTGTATAAGAGCTCTTACAGATGATTGCTATTGTTTTTCAGTTTTTAGTAAACAGTACTGGTTACAGCCATGTTATAAAATCGAAATACTTGATGACTGTGTACACGATTGGATTGATTATATCCCATATTCTAATATATGGGGACACCTTTACAAAATTTATGAAGTTACATCCATGTAAAAGATACCACACAGATGCTACAATTCAATAATGTCTGGAAGAACTAATAGAAAAAATACAGATTAGAGGATAACGCCTCACACTTTAATAACAAACGTTTCTGGGATTATTGGAAAGAATAGCAAACTTGAGTCGCGTTTACATGTCTACCCCCTAATCGGGAGTCTAATCTCTGACTTAACCCAAACATGCTTCTCGGATAAGTAATGAAATTGTAGGTCAGATGTCAATGAGATGTTCGGCATATTAAAAATTTCTACTGGATGTTGAAATACCTTCACTAAGCAGAATTCTAGTGTGAAGGACAGAAGAATTTTGCAGTCCCATAATCTCGCCAGCCTAATGCCCAAAGCAGTCGATACTTTAACTAAAAACCAGCAAGCACTGCAGAAATCAGAATGTTAGAATCGTTTATGCTTCAATACTTCCTCGCTGTTAGGCGAATATGCTAGGGTGGTGCTAGGTTATGAAATTTCTAAAAGTATTAGTAAGAAGTGTATTCACTTTCCATAGGTAGAGAAGTTCGTAAATAAAATTTAGAATGGTGTAACAGGTAGAAAAGTTTGTAAATAAAATCCCGAATGCTGTAACAAAGTTTTGTCCATATTACTTGCAGAGAAGAGAATATTCATGTAATAGATTCTGAGAAATGGTTTAGAATCTGACAAATATTAGAATTTGAACAATGTAAAATTAAAAAAATAACAATTTTGAAGTTGAAGACCTTGCAATAATTAAATATTTACAAAGTATAAATAGGCCGACAGAGATCGTGTTCTTTGTATTTTGGCACATTCTATGTGATCCTTTGATTTAAATAACAGAACTCTAGGTAACTTTTACATTAATTCTCATATCCATACATCCAGGCATATGCAAAAAAAAAAGAAAAATACAGAAGAGAGAAGAGAGAAAAGGAAAGAAAAAACAATATATTAGTATATAGCCTAGTGGCTAGGTTGATAAGGCAGGAGATGTCGCCACCAGTATCACAACAATGTTGTTATTTTTAATACTAACCTTGAAACGACTGCTTGGCAATTGTCAGCCCGCTGCGTCAATTAGTTGTGTTTGTCATTGAATGCGAACAACTTCTGCATTTTTACAAAAATGAATACAATCGAATATCGTGCAGTTATCAGATACTCATTTTTGAAAAAGAAAATGAACGATGAGATCAACACCGAATTGGCCGATGTTCATGGGGACTCTGCTAAATTTCTACTAAGCTAAATTTAAAACTCGGCCATATGAGCATTTTTGATAGTGAGCGTCCAGGCCGTCCAAATGAGGTCATCACGGCAGAAATGGTCGATAAAATCCATGGAATGATAATCGATGATTGAACCGAACTCAACATTTTGCATGAATATTTGAGAATGCAAAACATCTCTGCCAGATGAATAATGCATTTGCTGTCTGTCGATAAATAAACGCGATCATCTGACCATTTCGAAGGAGTGCTTGGCCATGTTCAACCGCGATAAAAACTTTTTACACCGTTTCGTAACTATGGACGAATCATGGATTCATTATAACACACCTGAAACCAAGGAGCAGTCGAGATAGTGGACAGCTTCTGCCGAATCGAAGCCGAAGAAAGTCAAGGTGTGTTTATCGGCAAACAAGATCATGGCCACAGTTTGTTTGAGATGCGAACGGTATAATTCACATCGATTACCTTGAAAAGAGCAAAACGATCACGAGAGTATATTATATAAAGCTGTTGGACCGATTTGACGCCGATTTGAAGCGAAAGCGGTCGCATTTGTCAAAGACAAAAGTACTGTTCCACTAGGACAAAGCACCGGTGCACAAATCGACCGTCGCAATAGTGAAATTTCATGAATTGCACAACGAATTGATTCCTCATTCACCATATTCACCTGATTTGGCCCCATTCGACATTTATTTATTCCCTAGCTTGAAGAAATGGCTCGGTGGTAAAAAATTTGATTCGAATTAAAAGATCATTGTTGAAGCAGAGGCCTATTTTGAGGACTTCCAGAAATCATATTTTTCGAAGGGCATCGAAGAATTGAAGTATCGTTGGACAAAATCTATAAACTTTAAAAAAGATTATGTTGAGAAATAAAATGTGTTTTGCCGAAAAAAATGCATTAAAAAGGCAAATAAAACTTTCACGGATTAATCACAGAAACAGATTAGGAAAAAGGGACTTTGAGTGTCCACAATTTGATACAGTTCAAAACAGCTATATGTAGAAGGCAAGCTAGCATCCTGATCCAAATTGAAGTCTAGTTGAAATAAATAATTTAAAGATAGATAGCTAAAGTTGAGATCTACAATAAAGGCTTCAATTTACTGGTGCGCTTAATGATATCCAGTCAGAGAAAGACTAGAAAATAAATAAATTTATTTTTGCCACTCCCTTCCTATACTATTGTACTATTAGACATTATCGACAACTTGCTAAAAGTGACGAAAATAACATTGGTAGTTAGTAAGAACCTTAGATTAAGTTGTTATTGATGCTTTGGATTTTCTATTAATAAAATAATTATAGTCCACACTTCTAGAAATCAAAGAGCTTATTATAAAACTTTAATTAACTTTTGATTAAAGTTCTAAACTTATCAAGTTCTAAATCTATATCTTCGTGTCGATAAAAATTATAATTAACTACAACCAAATTTGGATTAAGGTTCCAAATCCTACAAATGCTTGTCTCGGTTTTATAATGCCATCTTCGTCATTACATAGATAATTCGTAAAACAAAAACGTTAATAGCATAAAGCCAACAAACACTAAGAATCATTCGTTTTCAAGTTATTCAAGTACTAGATAATTTATCGGTTAGATTGTCGTTTACTTATTTAACTGTAATTCAACTGTAAATCTAATAAAAATTTATTAAAACTAAAAAAAATTGTTACAAGATAAGTAACAGGCTTTCCTGCACTTTTATAAATGCAGAATTGTTATAGTTCCTCGATACTTAATATTTTTTGCATTTATAATTTTGAAAATCTCATCCACTCCCTCAATAAATAATAAAAAAGAGGAACGTCCTAAAACTCAGTTTAAATTAGACTCTTTAAGATATTTTATGACATTTTCTACTTAATTAGGTTTGAGTCTTTGAGATCTTGAAAACCGCAAAAAAATAAAATAAAAAATGCTTCAGTACCATTCATGTTGAAATATTTACAATTTATAGTAAATTGAGTAAATAATAACTGATAAATTGTTCCCATTCTTCTATAAAAAAAAGCTTTTACTTTTCCTTTCTTCCAATTTAATGTTAAGTAATCAAATATTTTATTATCAAAAACTTGTCAGTTTTGTCTGTTTTGAAATATTAAGAAATCTTAAGGCAGCCTTTTAGTGTAATCAGTTGAAAAATTACACTTTTGTCTCTTCAATATATCTTTCTTGAAAACTTTTCCTGGTACAAGCACATTTCTCTCAGGAGCCGGCAGTGCAGTTTCCAACAATAGAATCGACTAACATTATTCCAATCATGCGGAAAAGTTTAACACGTAGAAATTGAAAGTCACATTATTTTTATAAAATTCTAAAACAGGAAAGTTTTGCGCTACTAAGGAATACAATTCAAAGTTCAAAGCCGTGTAAACGAGAGCAGAAGAAGATAAGAAACTGCTAGTATTCACTCTAATGCCTTCGTAATAGAAAGATTAGGTCGGGCGCGATGGAACTTGAAGAGAAAGGCCAAAAGGAAAACGCAATACCTCGAGGAAACCATGCAGGAATTCGACTGTTAGGTTTATTGTGAGCCAAGTTTTATGTCTTACAATAAACTTGTCGTTCTCTAAGCTTATTTCTGAGTGTAACCCGGGAATTTACTTTGAGAAACTCGTTTGTAAAATTTTTGAATTATACTGAAAATGAAAATGTATACACGTTTCTCTTAGAATTTTAAACGTATGTCAATAAGTAGTACAATTATGAATAAAGTAATTATAAAAAGTGGTTCGCTATTATCACCTCAACGTTCAAGAGAAACCATTGTTTAGTTCCTATCAACTTTTGCCTAGAGCATAAGTTAATATTAACTAAATACGACTGTTAGTTTGCGCTAAACAAGCTGCACCTGTAATAGCTAAACAAACATGTGTTGAGAAGGAAATCCATAGTTTCCTACTTCCCAGTTTGTCTCATCACCTTGAAAACTGTTTGTCCGATTATTTTTAAATTATGTACTTCCATATTTTTAGTTTACTTATTTAAATTTATTTTTTTATCCTCATGAGTTTATGAAAAATTGGATAGATATAGATTTCTTTTCAATACAGTTTTGATAAAATTTGCAGAAGCAAATTGTAAGACACTTCAAAACAGGCTGGAAAACTAACAATCTTTTACATTAAAGTATCGTCTTCTAGTTCATCTTCGAGATCAAATTTGCTGTTTATTTTGCTGTAAGAGTACACAGAAACAATAGATAAAAGTGTATGGATAAATATTATTCTTAGAAATAAGTTTCCATACATATTGAAATGGCAAAAAATGAATTTTCTACCTAAGATTGTAAAACAGAATATACAAGTATAGTCGTATTATAGAGGTAAATTCCAGTACATGAAAAGAAAAGAACAAAGAGCGTTTTTATTAAAATTTTTACTAAACAACTTATCTACAGATTTTATAGGTAATAAGAAAAGAATTCTAGCAACATGGTATTTCCATTATTTACGTTGGCGTTTTAAAACTTAAACAGTTTGCTTCCATTCTAGCAATTTCAAACAATTAACTTTGTAATAGTATTCGCTCTATTTTGGTGATTGTAGAAGCTTCCTGCCATGGGCGTCGCCGAGAAAGAGAGAGAGAGAGAGAGAGAGAGCTGGTGGGAAATGCTCTAAAAAAAGATCTAATTGGGAATAAGCCAGATTTACCAAACTTCGTAGTTTTCCAGTATGTTTAAGTTTTTATTATGCCTAGGAAAATCCAGGTTAGTCCATTTTCGGTTTTACTATGAATCCACCATGAAACTCCCCCAGAACATGATCTCTTTAAAGTCTTACTCAATAGATATTACAAATCTTTAAGGATTGTAGAACATATAAGAATAGTAAATTAAGCATTTTCTGACTATGTAGACATGCTTGCATCATAGTTAAGTCAAGCGTTGTTGTAAGCAAGTTCCAAGTAATTAGGATGACCAAACGTTTTCAAAATTTGTTCCAATCTTCAGTCCATTGATACATAGAATTCCACCTGCCTGAAACACCTAATTGGCCGGTAAAGCCCGACTGGGCCTAAAAATCTACACAGTCTGAAGAATTTAAGCATTTCGACAACTCTAATCGGTCCAAAGAGCCAGATCCAAAAGAACCTAAAAAACTTATTTGTCCAGCAAGTTTAATAGACAGAAAGCTATGCTTTGCAATTTTATTATAACCAGAAACCTGTTCGAATATGCAAAGTTCTTCGGACTGGAGTTGCACACAAGTCCGGTTGAGAAAATTAATTCTAAGCCTCTCTACATAGGCTGGCAAATATAGGTTTGATAAATTCTGGAATGTTGATATTTTAAACTGTTTGCCCTTTTCAGATAACCTGACGAAAAAGAGACAATAAATATTTGTCAACATTACCCAAATTAAGGAAAGATACAGGGATGGTTAGCTTACAATGCAGTAACAAGGACTTGATCATGTGACGGCCCGGTCAAATCTAAAGTAAAATACCCTACATGCGAGGTCTGTTCAAAAAGTATCGCGAATTTTGTATTTTTTCAAAAATTATTTATTTATTCATGAATATCTATTTTGTCCCCTTCAAAGTAATCCCCATCAGATATTATACACTTGTGCCAACGTTTTTTTCCAATCCTCGAAGCACTTCAAAAAATCATTTTTTGTGATCTTGTTCAGCTCCTCCTTTGATGCCGTCTTCATCTCCTCAATCGTAGCGTAGCGTCGTCCTTTCATGAACCTCTTCAGTTTCGGGAACAAGAAAAAGTCACAGGGGGCCAGGTCTGGGGAATACGGTGGCTGCGGCATCATTAGTGTGTTGTTTTTGGCCAAAAATTAGCGCACAAGCAACGATGTGTGAGCAGGGGCGTTATCATGGTGCAAAAGCCAATTTTTGTTCTTCCACAAATCCGGGCGTTTCTGGCGGATTGCTTCGCGCAAATTGCGCATAACTTGCAGGTAATATTCCTTATTGACCGTTCTACCCTGTGGCAAGAACTCATGATGCACCACGCCCCTGCAATCGAAGAAAACTGTAAGCAAAACGAAAAGCACGCTCTTCGTCGTTCACATCTTCTCGGCCCTCTGAGAACATTTTGTACTACCGATAAACGTTGCTTCGGTCCAAGGTAGCTTCACCATATGCCACAGTTAACATTCGGAATGCGTCCGCTCACTTAATTTTGTTTTCACACAAAATGTGATACAGATTCTTTGATCCATTTTTTGGAATAGGCAAAAATCGAAGACGAGCCAAAACACGTCCAAGCAAAACAGCTGTCAAAAATTAACTAAACATTCAAAATTGCCGAACTTGTTGGCGTAAGTGAGGGACATGAGTACCAACATAACGCCACAAAAAAATCGAAAATCGAATATACGTAACCCGCGGAAATTCAGAATTCGCGATACTTTTTGAACAGACCTCGTACGTATAAATGTAATAAACATCGGTCGAACAACACCTATACTGCGCCTATACTATAGGTTACATAATGTGTAGATGCGATCTCCTGTTTCCAAGATGCGGTAGAAAGCTCTCTAGTATGGAATACTAAATAGTGATTTGGACAATTTTAAACGTTTTTGTGCATTTTCCAATTCATAGCAAACGTATTTTATTTTTCAGCAGTAATTTTCCTACCTGAGGATGTGCCATGGAGCATCCTACTTGCATACGCCAAATTTCATTCTCTTAGCTCTTTTTATTTTTCCATTATAAGTATCTTTAGTTTAGATTTGAAACTTTTTTAACGCCGCCACTGGTAAATAGGGAAAGTTTGTTAGTTCGTTTTTATAGTGATTATACATAGAATTATTACAGAATCACGTCTGCACGTTTGTAAAATTAAAGTTAACTTCAGCCAGCTAAATGTTCCGATCTACACCCTTTTCGTCTTTTGCCGGGGAAGGCCTGACCGTAACATAACCATATGCAAGAATTATCCACATAATTTTTGAAAGCTAAAAATTACGAATAACCTAAGAAAGCCATTCTTGGCCTTTCGCCACGCTCGTTCTCCAAACTAAATGACAATTAATAGAAACCACCTCAGTTCTAAAAGCAAAGTCCCTTAACTAATGCACGTCGACCTGAAAAAGAAATATCTAATCGTATTATTCTTTTTACACACTCTTCACTGACCATTTACCTTATGTGGACTGTAGAACAGTTATTTAGATGATTTTACAGATTACTAAAACTCCTAACGGTTTGTAAACTGTGTTCCCTAGAGAAAAAGTATGCTAAAAGCTAATAGCCCAACGTAACGTTGACCCAAATAAAAAAATTAGCAAATAAAAATCTCACAGGTAGATGTTTGTGTGATTCTCTAAAGTACGACAACTACTACTTTATATTTAATAATACCTTATTCTAAATGTTTATTTCTTCTTTACAACATAGGAAAATATAATGGGTGTTGCTGTGCATAATCATATGAATCTGTTTAGTCTATAAATGTGGCCTAGGGTCATTTAAAAGCACTGATAAATGTACTAAGATTTAAAAATAATTAACAATTTGTTTCTATGATTTAAAAGATAAAAAATCTCGTCGAATAGTCCATGAACTTGTTAAGATAAAGAAAATAGTCGGTACCTAATAGCCGTGGTGGACAACACATGGCTTCCGGCACCTTTCTCATTTACAGCCGTAGTGCACGACATCAGCCACCCATAATCGCTTGAAAACGCAGATTCCATCACGTCAGGGTTCAATTTTTTTTTGCTTGTCCTTTGCGTGCGGTGCACACAAGTTGGGCACCAAGACTATTAAGTTGGTTTTTCTTTTCAACTTTTGTGACGGTAGATATTTTTAAACAAAATTGCAAATATTGTAACCAAAATCACAGATAAAGCTCCAAAGACATATTTTATTATAAAATACTTACTAACTTCAAGAACTACAAAAATGGAAACGAACTACGGAAACAAAATGTTAAAAAATCAACAATTCTACACGATTCAATTGGAATAAAACTATTTACTTACAGCTGTCAATCTTAAGGAAACATAGTATTGAAATTTAGTCTTAGGTGTCTTCCTTTTAGCTTCTAGCCTTTTTACCAAGTATACACACCTTATCTCATCTTCCTAACTCTTCTTGTTTTTACTTTACAATTTCTTTTGTTTAAATTCGAAAACTCCCTACCGCTGCCACTGCCCAAAGAGAGAAGTTTTTCTTGATAATTATTGTACACAAGACTACTATAGGAATGGGCACTTCAAACAGGGTTTCAATATCTCACAAAAGCCTGCAATGGGCAAAACCAGAAAAAGTGGCCTTGATGCCTGCTCAGAGTAAGATCGTGCACACAGCAGCTCAAAACGTCGGAGAAAAAAAGGTTCCCAAAGTAACCAAACATAAATTGAATTAAGACTCCATAAATAAACTCACTTACAAACTTAGAAGGACAAAATCGGTACAAGCCTAGAAACCATGTCAAAATTGTTGCATCTCATCCCGACTCTATACTTTGAGCTCTCTTTAAACTTACCAAGAGAGTTTATAATATTCAAGTCTTAAAATTTTTCTGCTTAAACAATTTGCAACGGTTTGCTCAACTTAGCTTACATAATAAACGTACACAAGGCAAACAATAGCTTTACTGTGTAATGATGAATCTAAATCTTGCCCATAAAACAAAAAAAAACAAAACTTATTCAGTTCGCCTTGCACTGGCCCGAATGTCTCGTTCACAATACCTATACATCATTATCAGAGCACACAAATATATTTACAACACCTAAAAAGAGGAAGAAACGGTGAACAATAAAACAATAAAATATATCCACAGTTGACTATTTATTCATAAATAAAAAAAAAGTTTCATAAAATAACAATAAACTTTGATAAGAACAAATTAGTGTTTGCCGAAGACCATGAATAGGAAAATAAAAGTATTAATTTTGCCACATTGTCATAATGCGATACAGCCTGTAGAAATATTTTTTTTCCTAAATTGTTTAAGCACAAACGCCGGTATGCACATGTACACATAGTGTTATGATATGGAGAGCTCTTTTTCTCCGGGTCCTTATTTTTCTTCGTGTGGTTCTTAATTTTTTTTATTAAAACGCTATTTTTCTTGACAATATTAATTTATTTATTTTTACTGTCATTACATTTATCAAACAAAAAACAAATTTTTTTTATACTCTCTTTTTTTTATCATTTTCAAATATCACTACATTTTTAATATCATCACATTTACATTTTTAATATCATCACATTCCCCCTCCATATTAATATAAATTTTAAGCGTTTTATACTATAGCTTAAATTTTGATTAATATTAACTAAAATATACTCAATTATTACAATTTGATCTTTGTTTCTTTTATTTGTCTTATGTAATATAATAGATATTGTTTTGTTTCATGATATACATAATCATTTTTTTTAATTTATTTTTTTTATGTTTTTATTCTAACCTCAATTATTTGAATTGACGGTCTTGCAATTGGACATTTGTCGAACGCCATTTTGACATTAGGCAACTGTCATTCATTCATTTTTTTGACATTAGTTAATTGTCATTTTTGACATTTGTTAATTGTCACTTTGACATTACATTATTTCAACAAAAGAAAAATTTAAAATTTTATAAGTTTAGTTAGCATTATTAGCATTTTATACAAGATTTTTCTTTTATTCGTTTTAGCTCAACATTTGATATTTTTATTCTATTTCATACTTCCTTCCCATTTCCTCCTTATTTTCCAACTAGCTTTCATTTATGCTGCATTCATACAAATCATTTTCTACAACTTCTTAAGAAATTGCAAAAATTATTTTCTCTAGTAGTAACGTTTTCTTCATATAACTTAACTCCCTGCCTCATTTATCTACTTCAATATCATATTTTATCTTTACTTATTCTTATTAAGGATCATATTTTGACCTTTTCTTTTAATATTATCAATCATATCATTAATTATTTATTATTATTATCATTATTATTCTACTAACTTCATATTCAAATCTTCATAATTATCATCATTTTAATAATACTTCATTAATAATTATTTAACTCATTATGATTATCTTTAACACATTCATTCAAGCATCATTCATACCTTCTTGTCAAACCTAATATAAAATGTTCCCTATTCTTCTTTGGTTATTTTTGTCAACATTGGCTTGTAATTTTTACTTTAACATTCTCTTGTAGCATTTATTGTAGTTCTTTGATTTTCTTTCTTTTTCTGTATTTGTAATTTCTTTGTTCCTCTCTGACTCCTGATAGTAAATTCTTTAAATGTTCTTTCATTATCATTTTATATTTTTCAATCCTTATTTTGGATTTACTATCTTTCCTAAATATTTTATACCTCGATTCCTTATTTTTCTTTCTAGTCTTATTTTTAGATTTTCTTTTGACTTTGATCTCCTCCAACCTCTTATTTTCCATTGTCATCTTCATTTTGTTTCTTCTTTCCGCTTTTCTTGCTCTTCTTAGTTTATTCTGCCAAATAATAGTACATTTCAATTTTTCTTTATTATTATTGTTATTTTGATAATTTTTTTCTTTTTTGTAATTATTCTTTATCTTATTTTTAAGATTTGCCTTTCTTATGGGTAAACTGTTAATTCTTTCTTTTGGATTTATTCGTTTGTGGTTTACTGAGAATTTTGCCATATTTTGAATTCCGCTATCTAATATACAATAATGACTTGGTCCATGATTACCTGCTGTTGATTTTTCTTCAACATTTTTGATTATTTTTTCTAATTCTATTTTCACATTCTGCTGGTAGTTTGCTTGTGCTTTTTCTCGCTCCTTAATTTTCTCATTTATATTTGCATCCCTTATTTGTAACATGTTGATAATTTCTTCTTGGTGTCTTTCTATTTTCCTACGCATTTCATTCTGACATTCATCTATCTTATTATTCACCTCTTCTTGTATTTCACCTCTCATGTTTTTAACAATATTATCCCATCTATTCTCATGATCTTCAAATTTTCTTTTAATTTCTTCAAATCTTTTCTCTTGATTATGATTGATTTCTTCAAATGTTTTAGTATTATCTTGTTTAATCTCTTCTAATCTTTTAGTTTGGTCTTCTATTCTTTTAGTTTGGTCTTCTAATCTTTTAGTTTGGTCTTCAAATCTTTTATCTTGGTCTTGTTTCATTTTTATTAATATTTTAAGTAAATCTGGTTGTTGTCTTATTTCTTTTTGCTCTTTATCTCCCATGGTCTCCTCCATACTTGTACTTTCTTCTTCCATCTGTTCAATTTCAATATTTTCTTCCTCTCTTTTGTCCCTTTTTCTACTATCTACCGATTTACCTCGCTTTGACATCTTTCCACTACCAACAGACAACTAACAAAATGATAATTATGTCTTTTATTTAACTTGCCCTACCACGTTGGGACGCCAATTTTTTATGTTATGATATGGAGAGCTCTTTTTCTCAGGGTCCTTATTTTTCTTCGTCTGGTTCTTAATTTTTTTATTAAAACGCTATTTTCTTGACAATATATTAATTTATTTATGTTTTACTGTCATTACATTTATTCAAAAAAAAAAACGAAATTTTTTTTATACTCCCTTTTTTTATCATTTTCAAATATCACTACATTTTTAATATCATCACATTTACATTTTTAATATCATCACAATAGTTTCACAAAACCAAATACAGGTGTTCACCACTGCCAGTAGCATTTAAAACAAGATGATTATCAAGGAACAGCTCTTCATCAGCGAAAGTTTGATACGCCCAAACGAAATCGATATTTACTAGATCTTAAAACCAAAATAAGAGTAACGTAGTATACACAAATCTAATAAGACACGCTTGAAGCAAATACTACTGCACCCACACAAATGACGACTTGCAATTTTTACTCCCGTCTACTCGCAAAAATTCTTAAAATATATCTGATTAGACAATCGCAAATAGTCCAAAAATCCACTATCAATTGGCTTCGATAATTCTTCAACACAACGATATGATTTTTGCGGTGGAATATATTTTACGAATGCGCGCTTTCTTCACCTGTTAGATCAGCTAAAACTAAAAGCCACATCTAGCTAGACGCAACTGTACTAAACATAAGTCGAATAGAGATAGTGAAACGAACACCCCTGTCTGTGTAATGGGACGTCTTGCCTTTTGAAACTTGTAGCATGCCAAGGCGGCAAAATTTTCGAGTCCGCAGATGTCCCTCAAAAGACGGGATCACACAGGGACCGTATATAAACACATCGCACACCAACATATGATGGAAACTTTATATGTTAATTGGCCTACGTTAAAACAAACTCAACTCGGGACAGTATCTAACCGACACACTTCCATGAGATTTGAACAATAAAAAAAACGCCGCACGTATGTTTAAATAAGCATCGTGCAAAATAAATTGGAAAATGCTTCCAATTAAAAATGTAATAAACGAAAATGACCGAATATGTTAACGAAATATCAAGATGACGTAAAATTATAAAATGACATTACAAGCCCCCATTTCATCTATCCATTATACACTCCTATGAAGCCAAACCCAATTTTGGTTAGCTTAGAACAATGACAGGGTATTCCCAAAAACAGTCCTTCTACTTAAAGGTCTTGATTCGGAGCACCAAGATTCAGAGGGTTTGTTTGGCTTGCGACCTTTTCTTCTAACAGGGATGTAAAGACAGTGCAGGGTCTCTTTTGTATCCCAGGGAAATCATATAAACGAGAAACATCAAAATCAGGTGAGAGTTTTCGAGTTTTAGAAAATGGCTATGCCCGCAAAGGACCCTTTTTGATCCTTTGACATGTTCGTTCTGCGGACTTTAAGGGTGATTAGTGAAAACCTATCCGGGAATCAGTGTAAAGGCACTTTTCATGCCACACGCTGCTAGAGGTTTGGTAGACAACAATTGTTTACCGTGACTTGTATAAATTAAACGTACGTTACTAACCGTGGTCGTGAACTGTGGATACCAAAACATTGATAATTTGAAACAGTTTTTCCCATATAAATGACCTGTTCATTGTAGACCTGTATAGTGAAAAAAAACCTATGGCCATTAAAACTCGTTTACGTCCAAACTTATGATGGCACTTTAGGTGTTAATAAGTAAATCCATGAAAATAATAACACATAAAGCAGAACTAAAGAACAACTACTAGTGCTAGATTGTTTTCTAACTCGAGTCCGAGAATATGGTCCATATGGGTCAAGTGGCACCAAGAACTGCATTTGCCCAAAACCTGCATAAGACGATGTTAAAACCTCTTATTTTCTTAATTTGCAGATTTTAATTATGTATCTAGTACCTGACTTCAAACTTAATCAAGAAGTTTTATTTTTACAAACAAGCCTGCAATACATTTAAAGGTAAGAACGTTTGGTAATTCAATCTGGCCCCTATTATTTGCATATTTGGCTATTGTAGAGGTTACGTTTATCTATAAAAAAGAAAGCAATGAAATATTGCAAGAATAAAACATAACTCAGTGTCTGTTAAAAGAATTTCAACTTGTCATCTTTTCCTGTGGATGCTTGGTGAAAAGTAGATAGAGCTGCTTTGGTAGGTAAGAGCTATTGTAGGCCTGCTAAAAGATCTTTGCGGACTATTTCGTAAAAGATTTTGCAATTTTACACGTTTAAGCTACTTTTTGTTGCGTTTCTCTCTCTAGCATTTACGACTATTAATTATTGTGACTGTGTATGGCCCATTTGGCAAAAATATTGACGGTGTCATTTTAAATGAAGGCACTGTTAGTTTTTTGAGGCAAATTCAATTTAAGAAACTGTAATAGGCAAACAGTATAAAATTGATAAAACACTTTAATTTATCTCTATCTAGTTAATTTGGTGTAATCGATGTGTGGAATTGCTTTGGAAGAAGCTGATTTGGTTGCTTTGGAGCTCTCGATTAACCACGTTGGGTAAAAAATATAGTTTGTCAATCGCATTGTTTGCTTTTTTGCTAATAATAGTAGGTTTTAGAGTTTCTGTCAATAAGATTCAAATTGGATTCGAATTGAACTTTGAGTAATCTATAATGTTCAATTGTTGATGATCTATTTCAGTTAGCTATGGCCGAACCTGGAACACCGCAAAATTCAGACTCTGTTATATTGTTTGACGTTAGAATACATCCAAGGGAATCTTTACTCAAGCAGAACAAACCAGTTTTAGGTATGTCTGACTTAATTGAACTAAACTTTCTTTCTGTGAAATTCAATCAAATGAAAATAAGTCTAACAAAGGCTGTAAAATCAGGACCCGTGTGTTCGGACGTAATAGTATCTATATCGCTGAATAAGAATGTGCAGGTGTGCAAAATAAATTTAGTTAGGGTAGGCGCTGGAAGTTGAAAGTCGTGTGTATTCTTATAAAGTTTGTAACTATATTTCAAAGTGACACTGGAATTAAAATATTTTTAGTTGCTGTCACATCTTGCTTTGCATATTTTCTACTAAAATTAGTTTTACGTTGATGAATACATGACGTTTCTCAGCGTAAGAAAACAGAATGTGAGTTTTTTTGACAAAATTATTTTTCTAAATAATTTTCAAGGTGCCACATTATCATTAGTGTGAAAAAAATTTAAGTATCAACTTACGAATTGAGGATCGATTTTACCTCCAGTTTTCAGCACCTAGCCTGATTGATTTTTCGTATACACTTTATTCATAAAGTTATTTAAACTTTTGCTAGAATTTAAAGTATTTTATATTATTATGATGATAATTAACATTATCAAATATATACCTATATGTTCTGTGGTTTAGGAATAAATTAATTATTATTTTCTAGCTTATCTAACCGTGAAGTTTACAAAATAATCTCTAACTTTACTGCAAAATTTCCACCTTTCAGTTTTGTTGTGTAAGGGTTTTCTTGAAATTATTTGGTTTATTTTAGCATTATAACCAGTTTCCGTTAATTATAATTACTAAACAGAGCATGTAGACATTAATTTCATGAGGAAAATCCTCGCCTTTGGAGTTTAGAAGTCTAAATAATTAATATTAGTCTAGTTAGAGTCGGTTTCCTTCAATCAAACCTAAACACTGACGTGCCCGAGATATATGAATAGTGTAAATCAGCCCAAAGGGCTTACGGAACACGGTTGAACAGTCACATAGATCAGCCACTTTCCGCAGGATAAGGTCCTGATAGATGGCTACCGCAGTCTGGTCTACTGCAACCACATTATAAAACACATTGTCACTGTCAAACTCGAACGAAATGTTCATTTCCTCTTTATTGGAAAACTTTTCTTAAGTATTTCCATTATTTTCGTATGTAATTTGTTGCGATTGGTGACGAATTTAACAGAAAATTCCATCAAGAATTTATCGTTTTTTTGTTGGAATCGTAAAAAAAGGGAACTCGAAAATAAAATGATTGATATTAAATAAAAGTCGAAAGAAAATTTCTATTTTGATTTAAATTTTAGCATTTCCTTTTTCCTTTTATAACCAACAACTAATCCGAAAGTTTCGGAAGGTCCTGGATTTAGCTGCGATGGTGAATAATTTTCATCCATGAATAGCTACCATCTGCGACGGAAAACCCCCCAGTATTGAATTTACGCAGTTCTTGCTCTCGTTTCGCTTTCGCACACCGAGTTTATGAAGTCAACTCGAATTTATATTCAGTTTAGGGGTAAAATGGATTGTTAAATAAAGTCTTATAATAACTCGTAAACGATAAACTCCCCCTGTTACGAGATGAAGAGAGAAATAATTTTTTACTTTTTCCTTCCGGTAATTTGACGGATTATTTTTAGAAGAAATTCAAAACGTCGGTTGTTCGTACAAGATGTTAATCAATATTAATTTTGTTATGCAAAATCGTAAACGAAATTAACACTCGAGTTCATTAAATATGTATTTTAATTACTCTTAATGGCAAGAGTTCTGCATTGACTTGATTCTAATTGTTTATCTTTACCCTAGTTTTATTCTGTTTTATATTAGAAATAATTATTGGTATATTTTTATTTTACGTGTTATTTGTTTAATTAGTACAAAAGAAGGATTGCCCGGCAATCTTACTATCCCCAAAAACGCATTTTTTATATGAAGCAAACATTAAACCATGAAAGGGATATTTAGAACAAAACAGGATGTTAGAAATATGTAGTATGTGAGACCCAACGTTTTCTATTTTCTTTTACTGGTACAAAAAAATGATTACTTTTTGCTCTGTTACTATAGTGATCAGAGACAACCCCTGAATGGCCTTGTTTTTATATTAAACAATTTGATATTATAGTGCGCAGTTAGAGAAAATAACCATAATTTAAATGTACTACCTTTTTAAAAGAGATAAAACGAAGATGCAACAAAAACCTTGAGATGCAAGTAAAAGCGAGGAAATACACAAAAGGTTAATAAATTTGACAAAAAATCACTTTCATTTTAATCTTATTGCAAAACGGATTGAGCCATTTTAGTTAGCAACTTTCGATTCATTAGATCCTTGAGTATTTTCATTATCCTTAAAGGATGGTAAAAAAATTTATTTCAAGATTGGAACATTAAACTTAATGTTTTATTTTTTTTATATAAAACAAAAAATTTTTTAGAAAACTGCGTAAAAATAATTAAATATTCATTATTAAGAAGCGTTTATTTGGGACAGGCTCGTTATGATTACCTCAAAGGCTATTTATTCAAATCAATATTATCCTAAAAAGAGATAGGTATTTACGCAAGTTACGTCTTAGAAGAGAATCTGTTATATTACAGATAGGGCAAAAAAAAATAATTCCTTTTGTGAATTTTGTCAAACCATGATTTATCGTAGTCACAAAGCCGTTGTTTTATTCGTAGGGTTACAGACCTGTCAAAACATATACGAGGTCTGTTCAAAAAGTATCGCAAATTTTGTGTTTTTTCAAAAATTATTTATTTATTCATGCATATCTATTTTATCCCCTTCAAAGTAATCCCCATCAAATACTTGTGCCAACGTTTTTTCCAATCTTCGAAGCACTTCAAAAATTATTTTTTGTGATCTTGTCCAGCTCCTCCTTCGATGCCGTCTTTATCTCCTCAATCGTAGCGTATCGTCGTCCTTTCATGGGCCTCTTCAGTTTCGGGAACAAGAAAAAGTCACAGGGGGCCAGGTCCGGAGAATACGGTGGCTGCGGCATTATTAGTGTGTTGCTTTTGGCCAAAAATTCGCGCACAAGCAACGATGTGTGAGCAGGGACGTTATCATGGTGCAAAATCCAATTTTTGTTCTTCCACAAATCCGGGCGTTTCTGGCGGATTGCTTCGCCCAAATTGCGCATAACTTGCAGGTAATATTCCTTATTGACCGTTCTACCCTGTGGCAAGAACTCATGATGACCACGCCCCTGCAATCAAAGAAAACTGTAAGCAAAACCAAAAGCACGCTCTTCGTCGTTCACATCTTCTCGGCCCTCGGAGAACATTTTGCACCACCGATAAACGTTGCTTCGGTCCAAGGTAGCTTCACCATATGCCACAGTCAACATTCGGAATGCGTCCGCGCACTTAATTTTGTTTTTCACACAAAATTTGATACAGATTCTTTGATCCATTTTTTGGAATAGGCAAAAATCAAAGACGAGCCAAAACACGTCCAAGCAAAACAGCTGTCAAAAATTAACTGAACATTCAAAATGGCCGAACTTGTCGGCATAAGTGAGGGACATGAGTACCAACATAAAGTCACAAACAAATCGAAAATCGAATATACGTAACCCGCGGAAATTCAAAATTCGCGATACTTTTTGAACAGACCTCGTATTTGCATGTTATAAATACAATACACGGCGTTTCAGCAAAAACTTGATCCTCCCAAAATAAAGCTCGCCATAAAATAAATAGTTTTCGAAAAATTGCTTCTGGATTTCTATTCTTTCTTAATTTTTGATTGGATGATTAAAAAAATTATGTGGTTGAGTAAAAGATGAAAAGATGTTTGAACGATGTATCGCCTGAGCCAATCTGTACTGTTTAAGATGTTCCCAATTATTTTGTATAAACTTAACCAAGTTAGCCACAGGAAAAGCCTAGATGGACTAATTTCTCTAATAGTTTGCCCGTCTGTCAAGTTTTACAATAACTATACTTTTTGAAATTCTGGTTCCCCAAATCAGTCTGCAGGTTGATAATTTTCAGATCGAAATAGTAGCAAGTTTGAAGTACAGATTTTTTTTATCAAAATTAATCCCTCTCAAAATCAAAATTGTCTGCATTTTCAGTTATTTAAAAATTTATTTTCCACACAAGTTTTTGAAGGGTGATCAAGTCTTCGTTGAAATGACAGAGACAATTATAAAGCTTGTTACTGCTACATTCGGTTGCATGCACATCTTTGACTAACAAAGAACTAAAGTGCAGCATTTCTGAGAATAAATAAGGATTTTAATAAGGTGGTTCAAATGTAGATGTCACGTCAAACTAATCTCAAAAGTAGTAAGTCTAAATTTTTGCTGTACCCGAATCGTAGATTTTAATTTGACCATTCACAAAACTCAAACAGTTTTTTCTCCAACAATGATAGTCACTATTGAGGAGTTAACTGTCTGTGAATATAAACTTACTATTTTTGAGATTAATACGACATGACACCCACATCTGAAGATTCCACCATTAACTTCTGAAAACTCTGCAGTGTAAAAAGAAATTTTGTCAAAGTCTAACCAAAATAGTTGCAGTAAAAGGCTAGAGGAATTAGTTTCTCTGACGGTTTACAATAACTAACAAGGGAAGATCTCAATCGTTTACTCTTCGACTTAAATGAAATCTTTTTGGTGATTCTTAACCAAAAAGGAATAGACACGAACTTACAGCTTTTTCAGAATAGCCCTCGGGGGCACCAAAACACAACCTTTTAGGTTTTCATTATTAGTATTTTTGTTATTTTTTCTTTGAAATACCATGTAACCTCTATATTTATTTATGCTAAAATTAAAAAAAATATGCATTTTGATTGCATTCTGTTTAGTGCCCGAAAATTTGCAGTACAAAATTAGTCTTAATAAAACAAAGACCTTGGTAATCTCTAGGGAACGGGAGATCCATCGCATTCTAATTCACGGCGAAACCTTAGAGCATGTACAGGAATTCAAGTACCTAGAGGTGTAGATACCACAGGATGAAAAACTGAAGAATTCCTCAAGAAAAGAGAGGTCACTGAGAGCACAAAGTTAGTTTCACCTACGTATCCATACTCACCTACGATAGCGAAAGATTCTGGCTGCTAAAAGTGAGAGTAAGATTCAAGCTGCAGAAATGAGGTACTTCCGGTGTGCAACTGAAAAAACTAGAAGGGATCGTGTGAGGAATCCTATTATTAGAACAGCTCTCACAATTGAACCTCTGAGATGGTTTGGCCATGTCAATAGAATAGACCATTTGAGATACCCCAAGCAGGCACTAGAAGCAAGGGTTGAAAGAAGCAGGTCCAGAGGTCAGAGAAGATCTAGCTATGCAGACAACATTCGGTCCTCGTTTACAATGAGCCTTTTGCCAAGCCTCTACACCTTCCGGTAGATGAGAGCCAGGATTAAATAAAGTTCTTTATGCTACAATAAAAATAAATTTATGCATTTTGATTGCGTCCTGTTTAGTGACCGAAAATCTGCTTCAAATGTTGAAAAATGTGATTTTTGCCAATTTTTGACAACAAAATTTTCACGGAGTGATAAGGGCGACAGATTCGAATTTCTTACATCAAAGAACTTCTAGAACCATCACTACATCCCAAAATGAAAATAAAAAAACTTAAAATATCGTTTTTTGAATATGTGGAATCATTTTGAAAAAGCCCGAATATTTGTCTATTCATTTTCGGTCTAAAATCACCAGATATCAAAGAGGAAACGATCAAAATCAGTACCAAGTTAGTGCTAATGGCAAAATCGCGACTTTCAGATCTGAACTGTGACAAATTTGAATTAGAACTCATCTAGAAAAAGAAGAAGAAGAAAAGCGAAAAGCCTATGGGCCATTAAGAATTAGCGTCTGAAGAAACAATAAAAATTTTTAAATAAAAATAAATTCTTTTAACTAGACAACGTGACGGCCAGGACAATTTTGCTGATTTACAAATAGTGTGCTTGTGGTAGTTTCAAAAACAGTCTAGCAGGAATATTTTTTTGAATATCAGAACATTTCGATTTATTAATTTTGAAAACAAGGAATAGTATCAAGAAGGCGTTTTTTTATTAAAGTCCTTTATACTATAATAATTTATTGCAGAAATGAAGAAAAAAATGTAAGACTAGATAATATTATTAAGCACTGTACTTAATTAACGATTTTTTTAAAATAGTTACAGGTTTTAAGTTGGAAGTAGTTAGCCTCGCAAATTGTTTTGTAACAAAGTAATAAATATCAAAAACGGGAATCCTTGTCGAATGAAGAACATCCAATTAATTTATTAAGTTTATAAACACTTTCCCATTTTTTGTATTTGTAACTCTATCTCGTGATAGATGGCATTTTGAAGTAGACTTTTTTTCTGATTGACTAATCACCTGCTATTATTCTGCTTTTCTGTATGTTATGTTTCTAAGAATTTAGGCCAGGTATCACCATCAGATTTTTGGATGGTCGACTTTAAAGTTAGTGTAAGTATGATTTGAAGTTTAACATGAAATGTGTTGGAGAATAAATTAGAACATGCAGAAGATACTTCAATCAGTTGTGAGGCTGAAACGTGAATAACACAATAATGAGAAATTCAAAACTAATTAATGTTATTTTGAAAAACGATTTTTTCTCATTATACCCAATTCGTATACATTGATTCGATACGAAACTCCTATGGATGGTCTACCCTACGCTATAAGAACAATGTTTTTTTATGTGATACATTAATATTATTATTTTAATTCATTTTAAGCTGCTTACTTCCTTAATCTCACCAGCTTCTTTTAATAACTTTCTTAACCTTAAAATTATTATAGTCATTATCAGTCACTACACATACCTTGAACGCTATGTAAATTAATACATCATTTCTTCATAAGAAGGTTAAACGATAGGTTACGGCCGGTTCTTAAGTTTCATTTCCTCAAATAAATTCTGTAAATGCTCGAAAGTGTAGGTGGTGATTTAAAATATTAGTCCAATTAAGTGAACGTATACAAACAGTAAAATCAATGGAAATGAAATATTCAGTAATCACTAATCAGGCTGTTACATAAATTAAATTTGTTTTGGACCCACCCTGCATTACCCAAGTTTGGTAATTCAGTGTAATGCAATTTATAAGCCTTCTAGTTAATATCAAAGTCTGACCATTTTACCTCGTTAAGCCCTTCACCAAACTAAAATCTACTTTAAAGGGTTTATCTTTAGCCTGAACTCTCTAAATTTAATTATGATACGTTAGTTAAAATTGGTTCATGTAGTAGATATCGTTATCTCATATTTGTTTAATATGATTTAACCTAATTTTAAAATAGAGGCAACACCGATGGTTAATATACATGCAACATTTTCATTGTGTTTAAAATTTATGGTCTTATATGTACGTAGTATTATCCGGCACTATATAAATATAAACTTGAAAGCCGCACGCGTCACTGCAAAAAAACTTCTTATACTCGACCCTCATATGTTATAAAGTTTCAACAAAGTTTATAGCCGTCGTTAAACCTAAGCTTTACGCACCAATCGCAGGATTTAGGGGAATCAATTCGGATTTATTATTTTATTTCCGAAGTTCTATATTTTCTAATAATTTCTTATTTAAATTGAAAGATAATAAACGTTCAAGAATATAAAAGAAAATGGACCGTACTTTATCGATGTTTTATTAATTTTTAATGAAAAAAACTATTTGAGGAATTAAAAGTAACATTGTATTTTGCAGATTTTAATAAAACTTGAAATCAATATCTCAATATTAAATTAAGAAAAATTGAATATTTTACTGTGCTGCTTTATTTCCTTTGCGTATAAATCTTCACCTTAATTAAATTATATCTTCTTCCATTAGAAAAAATTTACTTTTCAAGTATTCATTGTATCAAGAAAAAATAACGTAAAGATAAATAATTTCTATTTACCTTCTAACCTTTTATAATAATGTTTGTAGTTAGAATTAAATTGAAGTCTATAAATAGGTGTAAAATTGCTACTGTTAGGTCCCATACAGCTCTATATACGTGGAAAACAGAATCTACCAGCTGTTACTTAGCTATAAGGAAAAATGACGTGACACGCTGTTATGATACAAAGAATACTTGTCTGGTGGCTCATTTCACCTGTATTTTACATTTAGTGACGAAAATGTATAACCTATAAAATTCATTATATCACGTATAGAAATTTTGTTCTTTTTTTTAACAGTTAACTGGAATTCCTTAATGTAACAGCTATACGAGATTTCAGGAAAACTGAATTTTGATCAATATGGAAAACTATTGGACGCTTCATTGTGAGTAGCCAGCATACATTGGAATTACATTTCTCGAATATTATCAACCATCAAAATTAAGATGGAAGTTAATATGGCTTTTAACTAAGGTGTTCAATGGAACTCAATATTCGTTTCTTCTATTCTCACAATGATTAATTCTCAAGACAAACACGATTGTAAATCAGCGTTCTAATTGATTTCTGATTTAAGGACTAATAAGTAATAACAACTGATTTTTTGATAATTGCACAAAAGCAGGTATTAGTTTTTTATTTCTCTAAATAAATAGCTCCCGTAAGAATAAAAGTTTCGGTTGCTGTTTGAATTGTTATTAGCAGCCCTTTATTTGGGAACATACTCAAGTGACAAGTTATTTACTGCAAATCTTCATGTTTCAATTTCTAAATAACCTTTAATAGTGAACAAAATTTACTGCTCTGTAAATATTTCTTAGAATCAGCCTTCGGCATATCTTTAAATGAGCACTTTAAACTTCAAACAATAACCAAACGCGAGGTTATAAAATAGACAACAAAGTACCGGAGGCATAAAGTTCTAATAACTTGGTGCTGTTAAAAAACTGGCACATTATTTAATAACATAAAACTTTTTTGTAATGAACTCCAGAGCGGTGCAAAAAATATATTGTTTTACGCAAGCAAAAAACTAGTATAATGTACGAGAAGAATTCGTCCTGAAAGATAATAGATTTTTTAGCATTAAAAAGCATACACATCTTTAAAGTATGTTCACTTAAAATAGTACACGGTTGCAAACTAATAGTGTTATAAGTGATGTACTCATGATGGTTCACGGCAAAATTATTGAATTATACAGAAGTTAAATATGTTGCGGGATGCAAATTAACATTCCTAACATTATAATAAAATTTTAAAAATGACGTCTATGGAAATTAGTAAAAAATGGGATGTTACAATGTTGCACTTTATTTTCGTTTGTTTGAATCTCCCTTCAGCCTGTATTAAACTGTCTTCACTAAACAACGAGGATGTCTCTTCAGCGGCTGAAATGTCAGGAAGATAGACCATAATGACCTGCTACTGAACACCGGAAGGTAATGAATATGATTGTGACAGTTGCTCGTTAATTTTAATTATCAAACTCCTGTCGGAGAGATAGGACTTTATTAAGTTGACTACTGTATTGACGAACCCGTAGTACTGAAGTTTTGCACACAGAAGATTATGGCTTATTGTATCAAAAGCTTTAGAGAAATCGAGCAGTACGAGAACGGTTATCATGTGCCTATCGGTTGCGCTTATAATATCATCCGTGACAGTAGCGAGAGAATCAGCAGTACTAAGACCCTTTCTAAAACCGGATTGACATACGGATAGTATATTGTTGTTGTTAGAAAAGGCATATATTTTTTTATATAGTATCTTCTCAAAGATTTTAGAGATACACGGTAAAATGCTAATTATTCTTAAGTCAGAGTAACTACTTGGATTAGAAACTTTAGGTAGTGAAAGACCAATGGCCTCCTTCCATGCCGACGGAAAATAACAGAACTCTATACAACAATTAATAATGTGAGTAATATATTTATCGATAAAAGGACTACAATATTTTAGCATTATGAGCGTGATATTATCAGAAGTAAGAGCGTTGGATTTAAGACTAAACAGAGTTTCATGCACCTCTTCTATTGAAGTAAGAGAGAAATCAAAAGTTTGATTGCTGAAGTGCCGATTATTTTGATAAAACTGTATTTGTGTATCGCAGTCGGAGGTTGAACATTGAACAAAAGAGCTAAAATAACTTCCGATTGAGTTAGGGTCAGCTAAGTTGCTTGCCACTGTACGTTGCTGTGAAAAACGTATATTTAAATCAGATAAGGCAGACCACATCTTACGCGAATTATTTTCCGTTGCGAGTGAATTAAGATAAGAGCTTTTTTCACGACGAATGGATAATACCGTAAAATTCCGAAGTTCTTTGTACCGATTCCAGTCCGAAGGGAGCCTAGTACGCTTATATTTCCTCAATGCACTGTCACGCTCCTTCATGATTGCCTTTAAATTATCTGTTAGCCAAGAGGCTCTAGGCTTAGTAATCCGTGCCTCCTTAACAGGTGCATGTTTATCAAAACAGCTAAGATAAAGGCCATGAAAATGGAGATTTTATTATCAATGTTATTCTCGCGAATCATTTGTTGCCATGGCAAAGACTGTAGATCTGATAATAATAGATTGTAATTAAAGCTACGAAAAGATCTAAATTTTACAATTCTAGGTTTAAATTTGTTTGTCTCTATCTTTAAATCACAGAAAACTGCTCTATGATCAAAAATTTCATTAGCTTCGACTGTACCTGAATTACTAATAACTAAATTACCGCTAACAAAAATAGGGTCTATAAGGGTGCTGGTCTATTTTAGGGCCTCTGTTATTTATTATATATACTTCTGATATTTTGAATTCCTTGAAGCATTGTAATGTTCAGGCGTGTGCTGATGACACGCAAATATATAAATCATTTAACTTTTCTGATAGAACTCAAGCTTATAAAGACATCAACAGTGATCTTACTCTTATTAAACATCTCTCAAGGCAAAACAACCTGAAACTTAACACGAGTAAATCAAAACTATTAGTGTTTGGTAACAAAAAAAATATTACAGCACCAGATTTAAATCTCAACATAAATATAGATAACGAACTTTTACCAGTATTCGGCTCTGCAAGAAACCTCGGTATTATATTAGACACTAAACTATGTTTTAGGCTACACGTTATAAAACTATTGCAAAGAACTTACTCCTCATTAAAATTACTATACACAAATTGGGATATTTTAAACTCTACTCAAAAGAAAATGCTTACAGAATATTTAGTCTTATCGGACTTTAATTATTGCAACTTTATTTATGGTCTTTGCTTAGAAATGTATGATACAAATCGCATACAGAAGGTTCAAAACTGGTGCTGTCGATTCATCTGCAATTTATGGAAATACGATCATGTATCTAATAGCATTAGCGAGCTCAAATGGTTGAAAATGGAAAATCGTTGGAAATACCAATTGGGTTCATATACACATGCACTATTAACTTCCATGCAGCCATCTGCTAGCCTTTCTGATAGATCGGTCATTAGCTCTCAAGTTCATTCTGCAAACATTCGTAATAAAGGTATGCTCACAATACCGCAGCATTCAACAACCTTGTTTCGCAGAGGATTTACTTATAATGCTGTCTCAACATAAAAAATCTTGTTCTAAATAAATTTAAAAGCTCCTTAGAAAATTATTTTTTCAGTCTGCAATAACCACCATGCATATGTCTAACAACCTAAATCAGACTAAATTAAATTAATTTTTAAGTTAATCTTTATGCGTTATTTTGATATATTTTGTGTAGTCTCCTGGTTAAATAAAGTAGCCAGTGGTTGGATTTTGCCAGGAGGCTACAGATATTGTATTTTTCTTTTTATTTTCAATAAAGGCGATTATTATTATTATTATTATTATTATTATTATTATTACTTTTAAACTTAAGAATAGAATTACATTTCCAACAACCAAACGATATTTGTCAAAAGCGTAAGCAGCTATTAACTTGTACTTATCTTATAATGTCATTTAATCCAAATTTTGTCGAAGGAATTCACAGTTCTCATAAAGAGGTTCTTATGATACTCATTAATTAATTTAACCCAGATTTTATAACCCATTTAGAAAAATAACTATCTAAAAACTACTTTACGAACAGTTAGAAAGTTGACTAAAATATTCCGTCATTTACATCAGCTTTCATTCTAAGTACGTAGTTACTAAGTTTCTCTTAATTACACCCATAAATTTCATAAAGTCTCATGTCAGGGTTTTTTAAAAACGAGTGCAAATATTTGGTAGACGCATTCCTTCACAAACATTAAGCCTACTATGCCCTATAATTCTTTTCCCTAAACTGCACCGTTTTAAAGATACAGGGTGTTAAAATTTTATTTAAAATCTCTTGTTTTCTCAATTATTCAAGAAGCAGGTGGGATATGGAATAAGATCTTCTACACGCTTGTCGCTTGTCACTCCACAGTGTCTACTATTTTACGTATTTTTTGTTTGATATCCTTATCAAAAGCGGAACACTGGAGGGGCACTTACACCTCTCCTTTAAAAAATTGTTACACAACTGAAAAATCGGCAAATTTCTTTATTTTTGAAATCAAGGATTTTCCAAATCTTTCAAATTCAGCAGATTGTAGTGAGGTAATACGTCATCCCAAAAGCATGCAGTAATTATTATTCATATTGAATTCTCCGATAACAATTAAGTTGCTTTTGTCATATAACTTTTTTTTAAATGCACTATTTCTGATATAGAGGGTATTAGATTTTATTTAGAATTTCTTGTTTTTAATAAAAATGCGACACTTTGTATCTGGGAAACGGTGTGCTTTAAGGAAAAAAACTATACAACAAAAAATCTTAATACTTGTCAAAGGATTTAATAGGAGTAATTGTATCTTGTGTTTTAAATGACGTACGACCTTAAACCATAGGCTGCTGATGAGTTTGGGGGGTTTTGAGAGATTCAATTTTACTCGATAATGATCCATTTTACGGGAAAAATAAAAGCGAAACCTTTTTTACCAAATCAATAGTTGATTCCAAAAATGAAAAAGATTTTTAAATTTTCAGTAGTGTGACAATCTTATTCACAGTAAGGGCTAGGCCCACCCCCAGTTTTCTGTTTCTTATAGACATCAAACGCAAAACCACTTAAAATACTAAACATCGTAGGGTAATAACCATGTAAAAAATTTTATTTTGATATACCACCTCGTCCTTGAAATATTAAAAAAACAAGAGATTTTAAATAAAACTTTGACACCCTGTATTTTGGAAGACTAAGGCAGAGTAGACTTAATCTTTATCGAGAAACGCGCCTGCTAAATATTTGCACTCATTTCAAAAACACCCTGTAGTACTTCGAACAATGCATTTTTTTTGCTTTGAGGCCAAATTGATTGCAATTGAATCACCTGGAAGCGTAATAGAATAATACGGTCGTCACGATTATACCACTTGAGGGTAGGGGATAAAAGACTCTGATATATTAAATAACCCTCACAAAGAGGGTACCCGTCTATTAATATGCTGATACACTGAGGGTTATCTTACCAGTTATGGCATTGCATTCAATTTCAAAATTTATATAATTAAAGCTTACTGATTCAGACAGGAATTTTTTTAAATGATTTATTAATTTTAATTCGTTCTAATAATCTTAAAAACAAATAGTGTTATTTTATGTCCCTTTCAGTTCTATTGTTATTTGCAGCATACTTGAAGGTTTCTTAATATTAGTGATTTTTAGAATCTTGAAGAGTAATAGGAACTTGAATTTTGTATTTTTTCTTATTCTCCTTAGCAATGTCGGGAATTGGTGTGCTGCGGCTATGTGTAACAGCTACCCAAAAAGGGAATCTAAACATCTCGTTTCCCAAAAAAAGAACACTTAAGATCAGTGTAGATAAAAGTTTACCAAAGGAAAGATTTGTAGAATCAGACGACTACACTTTGCAAGAGATGCTCTTAAGGTGAATTTAAAAATTCAACTGATGAATATCAAGACCAAACGAAAATTAAGACAAACGTCTATTCTTTCTAAATTTTTAAAGAAGAAAATAGCATTTCAACTATCAGAAACTCCTAGTAGAAAGTTTACTATGCAAAACTAAGAACCTTTGGATGCGTCAAATATTCAATTAATCATCAGTAAAACAAAGAATCCTTTGAAGAAAATTTTAATAAATTTATAACAACTAAGACACCACAAATTGAACTTCTATAAAAAACTTTTTTCTTCGTTACTCACAGGTTTGGAGAAGAATATAAAAACTTTCAATCTTAAATTGATCTTCTGTGTATTTAGTAAGCATAAATTGATCTATTAACAGGTAAAAAGAAAACAGTCATTTAGTCTTTTGGGAATATTTCAAAACCATTGACTATCAGATACTTTAGCAATTTACAAAATTTCTTATAATGGGTCGACTGCGTTTTCGATTGTTGTGGTAAAAACGTAGAGCTCTGGAAGAATCTAAATATATCAATTAAGAAAACTTATTTTTTGCTTTCTTTATTTTGCAAATATACTTCATCTACTCAAAATAATTCGAAACTGACTCATAAATACCGACTTTGCTTTTTCAAATGGTTCTATAACCATTAATCAATAAAGAAGTATTGACACTTGCAAATACTTAAGCTTCCATGTGTCATAAACTTATAGAATGACATATAGAATGTGAGAGACTAAGACTAGTGACTGAATTACTCTCACATACAATGACTATTGTTGTTTGTAATTATCAATCAGGATCACTCAAACCTTGGCTGATAATACAGGAATATTGATTAAAGTCTAAGTAACTGGTTGGACATCAAGAGCTCGTGTACGCTCAAGAATATGCTTTATACGAAGATACTTTATGAACCTAAAACGTGAAGATACAGAATGCTTGCAAAAGATGCATAATTTAATATCTTCAATGAGATGAACTGGGAAAAATGTCCTGCAGACCCTTAAAAGGGATTTTAATATTTACAACTTGTCGGTATTGTTTTTTTTTCAGAAGTTAAAACAAACATACAATAAATCATATGTTCTCACTCAACACAGCTTAGAAAGCTTTTTTCCCAAATAAGAAGTCGCGGTGAACTTTATGACCATGCCCGTCCTTTAAACGCTATATCTACAAAGTAAGGCTCATTGCTATAGGAAAAGATCTCAGAGTAATTCAAAATAAAGCTATAACTTAGCAAAATGGTACTAAGCAATATAGGATTTAGTGATGTAACGTCTGCTGCAGGAGTAACCGTTACTATTACTTCGGCTACATATGAAAAGTTTTTGATAAACATCAATGATTCCCAGATGATATCATCAAGAAGTACTTAGTTTTTCTTCAACATATTCATCTTTTTCCCACCACTCACAAAACGTTTTGTGTATTTGTTCGGATAGATAGTAAAAAAAACACAGAAACTAATATTCGAGGTAAATACACTAAGCACAGCAGTAAGTCTGAAAATGTGTAGGCAACTTTTGTTTAATAAGATCTTCTGACGAATGTTGATTGAAAGCAAAATCATTTGAAAAGTTGTTAATAAAATTTCACAAAGAATCAATTGATTTAAATAAGAATTGATTAACAACGACTACTCTACTACAGGCCTTGAACGAGATGTCGAAGTTCGGAGCGCGTACTTTTTCGCAGGAAATCAGATTGACAGGCATGTGATCCATTAAGTTTGTATCCTCGGTATTCGGCACCTGGAATCTTTTTCATTCATGGCCAACTGAGGACACAAACTTTGTGGATCACTTGTTGTATTGCTATAATAAAAACTAACTGAAATAAAGTGCACCTTACAAATTTCTCACAAATTATGTACTTACTTAGTTTTTTTTTGAGCACAATCGGGACAAATTCACTGTAATTACATATAAACATATTTATTTCTTAGTTTTCAAATAATAAATTCTACTGCAATAAACAATTAGTGAGTGTATATCTGTGATTTACTTTATTAACTGTGGTTTCACATTAACTTTATCTGTATACTTCTATGAGTTATATGTACCTATATAGCGCTGCGTCCGTTTTTCTGTTCTAACCTACAGTGTCTTTACCGCAGTCTAGTACCATTCAATGCGCTTTCTAGTATTCAGCAAAACTGGAAAAAAAGAACCTAAAAAGTTATTAGAATCTCTGGGAAAAAATTACTATACTTTAAATTCGCGCCGACTTTAGGCACACAATTTAGGCAAATGAAACATTTGAAAGTTAAAATTTAGAAGGCAAAATAAAGCTTTACTAGAAACAAACAATACAAAATAGAAGGAATTACAAAAAAAAAGGAGAAAAAGGACTAGAATAGGCAATAGAAAACAGGCATTTTAGGCAACTTGCCAAACTAAAGTATTTATTGTGAGCAATAAAGATTTCGTATGTCTTTAATATTTAAAATACTTCTTTTATTGCTTCGGTCTATTAACTTAAATCTCTCGTCTAATGCTACCCTACTTTTTAGAATTGTTCTACAGGTATTTTTTGCTCCAGTGTTTCCTGTTTCTGAACATTTGTTTCAGTACCAACATACACTACTTGATTCAGCGATTAATCTATAATAATTCTTCTGTCATCATCACATATTCTTGGTAAAAATATCGGTCTACCAGCCATAGATAACACGTTAATAGTTTTCATTTCATACCATTTCTGTGAAAATTACACTCAAGTGATTTTATGTTATTTTTTACTACAAGAATTTGTAGAAAAAGACCCAGGCTGTAATATCGAACTTGGAGCCTGATGACAACACAACATTGTGGCAATAATAACTAATAGCTAGAAATACTTAGTTTGCAATGAAAAGAAGCTTAATACATGCCTTGTAAAATTTACATAACTATTCTTAGGTAAAGCCAGTTGATGATGGTGGGACTACATAAATTACTTTTCTATGCCGTAAAATAATTTGATACAGTCGAGCAATATTTAGAAAAATCAATTTTGACTTATACTGTATATGTTGCGACAGTAAGTATGCAGAATTTAATTTGTTTGTACAAAGAGGATAACAACATGTGTTTATCGTAATAATGAAAGAAGAAAGTAAATTTAAAACCCTTCGATGACTATATTTGGCAATTCTAGCAAGCGTTTGTAAGATAATTTTATATTATAGAATGAATATATAAAGTTGTTTATTAAACATCTGTCTGGTTACATACCAGATTGCCTAAATAACATAGAAACACATAATAATATGAATTAATAATACAAAGAGTAAATTAGTAACAACAAATACTAGTAGAACAATATTAACAGTGATTGGAGAACTAAATAAAGAATAACATTAAATAATAGCTCGTAAGGGGATGACGTCACAAACAAGCACAGCGCTTTAAAAACATCGAAATATAAAAAAAAAACTGATGTGTTTTAGCGTTTTTCAAAAGTATCATTTGTTTTGAAATTACTGATTTTATTCTATAAGTAGTTTTTGCACTGTATGGGCTTCCCATAAAACCTTAAAAATGTCAAGACATTTATTCTTTGATGAATACAAAAAGCTGTTGGGAGTATCGTTAAGTAGTTGCAAAATTTCTCTTACGCAACTTCTTATGATTTCATCAATGCCCTATAAAACTGATTTAGGTAGATATTTTACATTGGCTTTTTTAAAAGAGTAAATAAGTGAAGGAGATATTATATTAAGATAAAACTGATAATTTCTAATTACAATGCAATAAACTTGATTCTGTGAAAGGTTCTAATTTTTTTGAAAATTTCTGTTTTGATTAAATACTAATGAATTTAGAAACTGAACTCCCAGATGTTCAATATTTTTTTTAGTTGTGATGAAATTAATAGTATCGTTATTTTTTAAAGTAACTAGAACTTCCTTAATTATTTTTCCGTCATTAATTACAATTGCCAAAAATTGCCTTGAATTAATTTCTAGCCTTATTTCGTTAAATCTGGTTTCTACCATCCGTAGTAAATAGATAGCACTCTTCTTATCCATGGCTATGAACAATATGTCATCAGACAGGAAGTTTTCTTCATTAATTTGCAGCTATGTGTATTAGTTATTTCCGGTTCTGATAGTTCATCTTATAGTATATAGTTTAAGCAGATATTAAATAATTTTGGAGAGAAGGAGGTTTCTTAAATTTATCCTTTTTTTACATGAAAACTTTGTGATTTTCTAATGTCTAAATCTAAATAGATTTTGCTGTTAGTTTGGAGATTAATGATTAATTCTTAGAAGTACGTTGGAATTTCACAATGGTTTGTTTTAAACGATGTTGGCCAATTGAGTTGTATACTTTCTATTGATTCAAAGAAATTAATGATACATTTCCCTTTTCTATCTTAAATTTTAGTAATATGTTTTTTATAATAATTGTGTTTATATGGTAGCTTGATGAATTCATGAATCTTCTTTAGTATTTGCTGATGACTACATAGTTTCGAACTTTCTTCTTAATTGCTCTTTGGATTATCCGCATTAATAAAGTACATATGGATATGGATCTTCAACTTTTTAGATCTTTATGATTACCATTTTTTGTTAATATCATATTATCTTCCATTTAAAAACAATCTGGCACAAAATTATTTTAGCATTGAAAGCAATAACAATTATTTTAATTGGTTCTAGAGATGTATCGATATAAACACCTTTAATTTCTGCCATTATTTCCGAAAAGAATTATCTAATTGCGTTATTTTGTCTGCTGTTAATCTTGATTGGTAGAAATAGCTATGTTTATCATTTGAACTTTTGAGATTTTCTCTAAAATAGCCTAGTTGTTCGGACATATCTATTATTACTTTCATATATCCGTCGTATTGCTTTTCTCATTTGATTATAGCAAAGGTACTTACTGTGTGATTTGATATTCATATTCTGCTTTACGAATTTCCTTTTTCTTTTTTGTTTTTCGTTCAGGGTTTGTAGTGATTTCATTTTTACTACAAAAGTCTTTGTTTTCCTTGTTTCGTAATATTTCCTGGCCGTGTGCTTTGGTTCTGGTAAAGTGTCTATGCAGTTAGCTAAATTTTCCCAAATTTTTCTATATCCTCACTAGATACATTAACATTTTGATATTGTATGTTGTTGAATCTTCCCTTCCAAAGTTTATATCATCATTAAATTTTTTATAGTCT
The DNA here is from genome assembly GCA_011009095.1 of Ignelater luminosus. Classification (NCBI taxonomy): domain Eukaryota; kingdom Metazoa; phylum Arthropoda; class Insecta; order Coleoptera; family Elateridae; genus Ignelater; species Ignelater luminosus. The sequence goes on from VTPC01008109.1 coordinate 96,932, forward strand.
TGAGATTGATTTTTAAAATATACCATACTATAGTTTTGGTTATATTCGTGCTTATTAAAGAACGGAGAAATGTGCACTATAAAACTGTAAAATATGCAAATTATATGCACTGAAAAACGAAATAAATATGCTTTTAAAATGCATTTATAAATAGATATATGCACTAATAGGGTTATCACATAGCTTATTTACCACTAGTTGCTGTTGATGTCAATCATCAACAAATGAAAAAGTATTTGTATGTAAGGATTACAAGTTTTACCTAGAATTTGCAAAACATCTGCGGTAGGCTCAAAAATACTTTATTTCTTAGAATTTCTGGTCTGGTGTCTGAGAAAATGTAATTTAGCAAGTTTTGCACAAGAGTTTTAAAAAAGTTTTTTTCTAGGCGTGTTATTAAAAAGAATCTAAATATACGCATTTAATATTCGCCGATTGAACCAAATATGCACATATATGCATTTATTCACTACTTTTTCTAAATACGCAAAAATATGCTAAACAAAACTGTGATAAATGGAATCCTCGTGACCTAATTCGTATAAATATCTGAAGTTTTTACTCTGCATATAAGTAAACTTATATGCAAATGCATATTTTTCCACGCTTTAGTGATTATATTTATTTTTTGTATCTACTTGTTTGTCTAGAATTTTCTGACGATAATATTTAAATTTATAAATTGTTTTTATAAATTTGATTACAAATTTTACATTTAGCATTAATTTGAGGTAATTTCTTAATTACTATGTATTTGTTATCTTTTATATTTGAATGTAATTTGCTTTTATAAATGTTAACACTTTTTAATATTTTAAATTTTTTTCCGCATTTAAACAAGAATTATTTAGAGAAGAAATGTTCTCTGATTGATTTGATGTATTTAATGAATCGATTTTACTCTAACGTTTAAAAGGATCGGCATTATTCAGGAATGAAATCTTCTGTGATCGACTTGATTTATTTAATAAATTGATTTTACGAATTTTACTCAAATGCTTTAAAGGTCCCGCATCCCTAAGGTCTTGCGAAGAAGCTTGGAAGTTCCTTATATGTTGTAAAACAGAATCAGATTCATCTTGTGAAGATTTAATTAGAAAGTGTCCTTTTGAGCTAAATTGCCATAGCTTGACATAACATGAATATTATTTTGGCATTTTGTCGTCACTGTCAAAAATATAAAAAGAATACATAAAAAATATGTATTTAGGTTAAAAAAACTGTACAAAATGTATCTACAAAATAAATAAAAAGGAAAGAATAAAAACAAAGGACCTTACTAATCGCTGTAAAGTAATGTTATATAATTGAATATTTGGTATTCATAGAAACAGATATGACCCGTCAAACAAATACGTTCTCTAAAAAAAAAACAAGTAGATATCCTAAGAGGAAATACTTGCTATCGGTCAGGACTATTACTGCATTCGAAATGAAAACTATAGAATAAGTGTTTATAAGTATGTTTTAATTACTATTCTACAATTATAATTGTTGGGTGTGCTATTTAATTTAAGCATTGTTATTTTCTTGTAAAAAGCATACTTGCTAATTTTCTAAACTACCAATTTTCATTTACGCTTGATAAATATTCAATAACAGTATATTGTTTACGATATTTAGAATATTACCAAACAGCAAAGTAAAACTACACGAAGAATATTTCATATTTCTCTTTATTCTTTTCAAAAAGCTTCAGTTTAGCTGTAGAATATTCTTCATAGCATTGAGTTGTCTTTCGGCTACCTACATTTTCATAGTAATCTTCCTAATAAAATCTTCTCTGTCTAGGCACTATCGAATTATTAACTATTCGGCAGCACTGCTTATTATTGAATTAAGACATCTAGATAGAAGGCTTAATTAAGCAACATATAAATTTAGGATTCGCAACGTGGGTGGAGTCGTAACGAGAAGAACAAAAATATTTAATAAAAAGGCGTTTTTGCCAACTCACGACGTAAGAAAAATAAAGACCTGGTAGAATATTTGGAAAGAACATAGGTAAAAATATAAATCCCACTTATGCATCAAAAATCTTCATATTTTCCATAACAAAAATTGATATCGTGAAAAACCATATAGAAACACAAAGCACTATAAATAAATTAAAAACTTCAAGAAATAATCCAGAAATACTCTAAATAAAATTTAACTTAGTTTGTGCGTTGCTCTGAAATCTCAAGTGAAACGTAGCAGGACTGCTTGAGCGATAAATACTGCTTCTAATCAGATATGCCAACCGGATTCATTGATATGTAGTCGTATTTAACTGTAGAAACCGTGATATATGCCTTCCAAAAAATTGATTTTGTAGACCGATTATACAGCCTTAAAACACGCATCTGAAACCTGCTCGTTTTTCTTTCTATTCTGACTATACGCTTAAATAATTAAGTAAAAATATGCTTCACTAGTGCGTAAGCTATAAAATGATCAATCTAATTTAAATTTAAAAACAGCAGGTAATTTTTAAATACACACTAAATCCTGCTACAAAGATTTTTTGTATTACGTATTATCTTTAAGCAAAGTAAACTTCGTTTCATTTAGAGACTACTCATGTTTTGGTAAGATACGGATTTGGAAAATAAATTACATCATTAACAGGTAATTCTAAAACCATTTAACTTACAATGTTGGCAGTCAGACATTCTATACGTATAAATTTAAATATTTTCTTCTTGGTTTTGTAAATTCATTCGTAATTAAACGTTTTTTATAAAAAGAAAATCGGAGAATTAGATAAGAAAAGAACGAAAGTTAATAAAAACTTAAAACATTTCTTTGAGATAATTTTTCAAGTTTTCAAATTAAATTAAAAGATTGTTAGTTAGAATCTCCAGATATTCTTCGTTTCCTTCTCATATTTTATCTAACAAATTGTAAGGGTGGTTTTATCTGTTGAAACACCCTCGCACAAAGTCATTAATTAAGCAAGCTCGTGTTACTAATTCTAAATAACTGTTTTGTAGGATGTATCAAATTACACTCGAATCAGTTTGTAATTTATATGTAGAAACAGGTAGTACAAATTTAATTTTTTATATTCTAACAAAAACGCTTTATACTATACAATAGAAACTACAAATCGTTGTTATTATTATTATTATTATTATGTAAACTTACCTCGATGATGCCTAAAATGATGTTTATCATTACTGTTACAACAAGGTTGCTCTTTGTAGGAAATCCAGCTATTTTCATAGTCCGCATGAACTACAAATGTATTACATAAATAGTCGGTTTTAATTATTAACACTCCTAGCAATAAAACTTTAAATAAAATGTACCAATCAAGTCTGGTTAATCTTTTCATTATGTCCAATATCACTTAAAGTCGATATAAACATGAGATTCTATGAATAAATGTTAAAAGAAAACGAATTGGACTTTTATAAATTTTATATTTCGAAGTACAGATAGATCTGATACCATAGAGTTATAATGCCGCACGTGGGGAATTTCGAATTTGTGAGAACAACCACGTCCTCCCCTGGTAAATGCAGAACTGAAACGTAAATGAATGAATAAAACCCTTCAGCTTCAGGCGTCTAAAGCGTCGACTCAGGTCGACGCTTTTCGTATGTGTCTACGTCTGCAATAAATATCAAACTTTATTAAAACTATTGTTTCAAAGCTTAGCTAACATTTTTTGTCAGATTTATCCCTTTTTCCATTTGTTTTAATTTTTTAACACTCGTACAACATCTACATTTAAAATTCTAGCATTATTGTATAATACGTTTAACAAAAAAAAAAGATTTCTAGAATAATATTTGCAAACTTCCAGCAACATTTTTAAAACAACAAACCTGTGTCTAATTCCCAGACTTTGAGAAAATAGCATTTCAACAACAAATACTCGAATTAAAAGTAAATGAGTTTATTTTATGTCTTTGTAGTAAACCGCAAGAGTACCTACTAAAATAAAAATAAGAGGAGGAAAATTGAAGCAGCCTTTAGAGTTCTTACTATTAAAGTATACCAAAACGTTTTATGATCCCTTAAAGCTAACTCCTTGGAAAAGTAAACGTGAAGTTTATATTTCCGTGTGCAGGATAAATGTTTATTGGTATATACAAGAGTAAAGCTATCAGAAGTTTCGTCTTAAAACAAAATCCCTTTTTAAAGGTTTTACTTACTCAGTTAAACCTTCTAGCATTTCGAGTTTACTTTGGAACTTAAAATAATCGTAAAACGCTTTAAATGCTGAAAGTTGTAAAGTTTTTTATGGTTCTTCCTTTCTTCTTATACAGTGCAATTAACCTCGCACGTTTACAATTATATTGAATTTTAAAAACGTTAAATTTTCATACTTTATTCATGACCTGCTTTTAGATTCGTTAACATGCGATTGGCGTTTTTCAATTAAAAAGCTGAGTATCGGCTGATCCATTGTTCAGCGTATCTAAAAATCTTTTACATGTAGTTCTACACGGAAAACATTAATCTAACTATGGAAATGCGATAACAGTTTTGGTTTTGTTCTATAGGTGCCTATCATGACGTGTCAACTTTTTTCCCTTCTCAGAAGTGAAGCTAAACCGTGATATTAGTAAAATGGTAAATTAGGTTGTTCTCAAACATCAGGTAATTATTTCAAAGAAAGATGAAATTCCCTCTACTCTTTTTTGACAATAAACCTGTAGTTGGACACCATGTTCTGTTTAACAATGATCCGTTTGCCTTACCTTCATCTTCTAGTTCACGTTCTTCAAATTATTGCAGTTGAAAACAAACCTTTTCGTCGAAATTGGCTTAATTAAATAGGAATTTAAAATTTTCGTTTGTTTGATTTCTGGCAGTTCAAACAAATTGTTTTCTTTAGCCTTTTGTGGTTTTGTAGAACTGTTTTCTGAGAAAGTCATATTACATTAGTTAAAAACAAGTTATTATTTTAGAATTTTCAATTCCAATGAAATGAATAATTTCGTTTCCTTTTCAGTATTGAACGTAATTCCAAAAGTGTCTTCAACGGCATCCGAAACATATTGCAGAGAAACACTAGCGGCTGTGAACAAAAAAGAAAGAGAATGAATGTTAAAGTACAGCCTGCAAGTCAAACAAGAAATTGAGAAGAAGAACTGTTGACTGGTGATAGTTGGTGAAGGGGTCGATCTTTTAGTAATTGTAACTGTTCTAGCTTTAACTCGAGAATATTTATTTTCTGAATCAAAACAAGGGAAACGATGCACAAAAATCTAAAAAAGCAGAACTTTTCTAATGGTTTTGGTAGATGCAACATGAACGCCTAGCATGTGTAAGCAGTTAGATTACTGCAAACGTTTAAAATGCTCAAACCATGACATTAAGTTCTCAGTAAAATCATACCAATACTGCAGCATAGAAACGAATTATATGAATCAATGTCCCTTAACCCATGCACCGATGTATAATAACGTATCATAGAATAGAATTAAATGTGCCGAAAAGCTGACTATTAGTTACTTAACTTGAAATATGATTGGCAAACTTTAAATGAACTAAATTCAGCGCAAAAGTCAGGAAAAATGGAAAACAAGAAACATGTAGAAAGAAATCTACAACAATTTCTTTTTGCAAATGTTTATAATCTGAGCTAATTCTTATACCACCCGTGAGATGAGACTGTTGGCGACTTTTTCTAAGTGGTTTCCCTAAGGCCCTATTCCGCTAGATATACTATCAGATTTTGTTATTAGTTCTTCTTTGGCTGCGAATCTAAGTTCCACTGAGCAGCCTATTCCAATTTTGACAATCCGCATTATTTTCTACAATCCGTTTTGCAATTGCAGAATATAAGTTCAGAATGAGATTCAGAGATGGCTTTTCGGTGATATAGGGGTGTGACAAAAATGTTTCTAATTTTACAATCTCACCGCGGATGTAGCACATCTCCTTATCGTGACTAAATCTGGTGAAATACTTAATAGAAATGTTGTTCTAAAGCAGAAGTTGTGACAGCACAGTCTTGACAACCAACTTGTGGAATGAAATGGATCTCTATCTCTAGAAGACTGGATGTCTTCATCTTTAGAAGGAAGAGCAATAATGAACTTGAACAGACAGACGTGCTCAACGATGACCACTGTCTAGTTCGGTTAAAATTTGTTGATAGCAGTTTGAACAAACAGCACGTTAGCATTATCTGCAACAGTTCTTTTTAATTTCCTGTTATTCAAATTTCTCTGCCAGTTATAAAACTAAGCCATCGCTATTGGTAGAATTGTTTGACTTTTTTTGCAAATACTTCAGATGGTGTGTTCTCATTAAAAAAAAATTCCGAAGTGCCTGAAAAACACTACTTTTTGACGTAACGTTCCTTAAAACACTTGAGTGAGAATAGTATGTAAAGAAAGCTTGCTGCACGTCATGTAGTACCTACAGTAGAAGCGAGTTCGTTCTACAAATTCCTTAATTACAATTCTTAACATCAAACCAACTGATTTTGAAATATTCGTTATGAAAAACCTCATTGGACTGATTTTTGAATTTTTTTTAATTTTGTACTTCAAAATTGAATGACGAATATTTTCGCACCAATCCACTGTTTTCATCCGAACAACAATTAGGAAGATAAATTAGAAAAGCTAGCACAGACGTTGTACAAAAAGTGTTTCTCGGTGAAGAAAAGGGATGTTGCATCCACCGACCAAGTAAAATTCGGATTTTATTCTTGGCCCTATTGAGAGTCCATACTTCAATTATTGAGATTTATTATAATTACTAAGTTGAGGCCAACCCAATTTTCTGAGAATACTAGGCTGGGCTTAAGATATTCTAGCTTGATTCCCATCTCTAATAATTAAGCAAAAGAGTAAAACTGTCCAAAAAAATTATTAGAACGTACCTGTGCTTTTTAAGAAGCTAACTTTTTTATTCACACTGCGAAAGCTACATGGTAAAAAGTTAGTTCAAAAGGAAGAAACCGATCTTATATCAACGTCTTGCTCACCTCTTTGACCTACATACCTACTATACACAAGCCATGTAGGATTTTAACAAGAAAATGACCATAACTGCTTTTGGTTTGATTAAATTCGTTTCAATAATTATAATAAATGATTTAAGTGCAACGAACAACTCAAGAATGTGACTGAAGATAAAGGTGACTTCTGTTTTGAAAACTTGAGATATACAAGAAGCATATGACCACCCAAAAGAGAGCAACTGCCAACCGTGTGCTACATGGGTACGATATTGTTTGTAGCGGGTTTATACATAGAAACTAAAAAGTTATGAATGTAATTATTTTGTAAAACTACTGAAAGAAAGCAAAAGAGTGAATAGCAAATTGAAAATCAAACAAAATACCATAGACAATCAAAAAGATGATATACTAGAAAGAAAACGAAATTAAGAAAGTGTTAGAAAATATTCAATGAAAATAGTGCTAATGGTAGACTTGCAAAGATGTATACCCACTACAGAAGATTTTGAACGCCAAATCTTACAATACACAGTGAGACAACAGGAAAATATTATTATTGCACGCTATAGGATGAAACTGTTGACGAAAGAGGAGAAAGTAAAATTTCATCTTGCCTTATTACTCATTTCTACAAATTATAGATCATAACTCACTGGTAGTTTTTACGAGGGTACATTCACATGAAGGCTAGGCTGACTGTGTACATAGAAAAAAGAAAAAACACTAAAAGCTCTTGAAATTTTAGTTCTCAAAGTCTAAGCTTAGTTTAACAGAAACTGTGGGAATAGAAAATCGTCTGTTGTTCACAAAGTGACTTTTAAAGGGGTTAAATGTTCCTCTTTTTCATTAAAGGCGATAAAGCTTCTTTTCCTTAGTAACACTGTTTGCCAACGTTATCAAAGGGCCGATTTTGATTTTCTTTGATGTAAAAGATTGAGAATCTTATGCCCTTTAAAATGATATATCACACATGATGTAGTCCCATTTAAAATTTTGGAGTGGTGGTGGTTGGGGGGAGGGTGAAGTTTTCCTAACTGATTAGAGTAGGTTATTAAATGTCTCCTTTCAAAAAAAAATCGACGCGTTTTAGCAATTTTTGATAATTTTACTAATTGAAGAGTTATTCAAGGTGGGAAGTTTTAAAATGATCACCCTGTATAGTATTAAATAAAATTTAAGATGCACACTAAAGTGGTTAAAGTTATTATTGCAATTTTTTGTCAAAGTTTATCTTAATAAGTTTTCCAAACACAGCGCCAACTTGATGTTTTTCTAATGGCACGAGGAGTGGAGTTTGACATCATAAGAAAACTTATTTCTTTCTCATAAGTACAAGGTTGCAAATTTTAAATTCAACCAAGTATTCCCATGTGTGTATTCCATCAATTAAATAATTCCGGCTACGGACCTGTCCTGCTAAGTTACTAGATCAGGATAAAATAAATCAGAAAGCAAGATACCAATGTCTAGAGCCACCATCATAATAATTAGCTCGCTGAAACAATTTGAAAATGAAGAAACAACTTTTCCTTGGCTTTTGTTCTAAATTACTATTATCTGCTAGTTACTAGAATATGATGTTGCAATTCAAATTTAATAAATTATAAATGAATTTACAAGTGGCCGTACTACAATAGTAAGTAATAACAAACTAAACAACAGGCACGAAAACAGTGTAAATAAATATCCGTAACAATTCTACACGTGCCTGGAGCTGCTGGTTCGCGTGTGGGCGATCTCCGGTCCGATGGAATATGTCAGGTGGGCTAGTTTGCACACCGGAGCATATTCTGCCCACTCTGCAGCGTTGTTGAGTAATATTGACAAATGAATTTTTTTGTATGTCAATTAAACTACTAGAAAAAAAAGAGTAATGTTCTAAAGGCAATAATCAGTGAGTCACACTGAAAAAGGAAAAACTTATTAAGAGGTAAACAAAAATAGTAGATGTTTTTCAGTTGGAAGTATCCCTGGAGATGATTTCACCTTTGTCCAAGCAATCACTTGACAGAAAACAAAATTTAATATACATTAACTACAGTCTACAGAACTACCTACACAAAAAGTTTTATTGCAAAATTTAGTAGAACTAGGATTTCATATTTTCCGCTATACCTAAACATATTAAATTATCCAAAGAATGTTAGTATATTTTCTTTTCAGTTTAAAACATGAAAAGTCGTTTTGTAGAAGGCACCCTGCTACAGTGGAATCTAAATAAACGAAGATAATGAATGAAAAGGTACTTTCAAGTTGCTGCTGGTGTAAATGCCGACATTAGTGAATTGCCATTAATGTGCGTCTGAAGTTTCAACATGATTTAAAGTAGTCTATAAATCAAATCAAAAACAGAATTGAAAAAACTGCAATGCAAACAGTAGGCAATATAAGAAAAAGGTAAATTTAGAATTTTCATTATTATTTAGATGTACTGTTCAATTGCATTATTTTACCTGTAGGACGAATATTTCTTGGTAAAGGTCACTAGATAAGTCCTGCAATACATCTGTTATTTTCCACGAAGAACCACAAAGTTGATATCACTGCGTAGTGCACATTAATAGAAAGATACATGTAAAATTTGGTTAGCGTGTCTCAACACGTCTTTAAATACGGCAGGTTAGACGATTGTGAGTATGGCGACTTGGTTAAGAAACGACATTCGTACAGTAATAAGGTATAACTTTTTGAGAGGACTGTCAATCGACGAGTGTGTGGATGAACCAAAAAAACGTTATGGGTGATGACTGTCCTAATCAGGTAACCATATTTCGTTGGTAACGAGAATTTCGTGGCGGAGATTTTTCCACAAATGACAAACCGCGGTCAGGACGTCCATCCGACGTGGTTACTCCAGAAGTCATCAATAAAGTGTCGAATTTAATTACCAAAAACAGGTGAGTATCTTATCGTCACATCGAAGAAACATTAGCAATTAGTGCACCAAGTGTTCATAAAATTCTACGTAAACATTTAAAAGTGAGGAAGGTTTGCACACTTTGGGTCCCTCATTCGCTTACAGTTAACAAATGGCATGTAGAGTGGTTTGGTGAAAAACAAATGTTAAAAGACTACGCAAACGAAGCTCCACGCTATTTAAATAACTTCGTTACGGGTGACAAAGCTTGGTTATATTATTACGATGTCAGATCAAAGCGTAAAAATCAGGTGTGGTTATTTGAAGACGAGAGACGCCAACGGAGGTGCGTAAATCGCGATCAATAAGAAAGAAAATGGTCGTTGTGTTTTTTTACAGTTCGAGGTATTTTAACGAGAATTGTACTCGATAGTCAGCGTACAGTGACAGCTTCTTGGTACATAAATGAATGCCTTACTCAGGTGGTTGAACAGCTGAAGAAACTTCGTCCACGTTCAAGAATGGATACCTGGCATTTTCACCATGACAATTCTAGACCACATGCAGCGCGGTTAACGCAAAAATTTTTGAAAAATGCTGGTCTAAGATTATTTGCGCATCCCTTCCTTTCCACTAGTGAAGAACAAATTAAAATGCCGAAAGTTTCGTACCGACGAGGAACTTTTAGCAGCGTGGGACCAGACATGTCCAGAGCTTCCAGAATCAAAATGGCAGGACATTTTTAACGATGGGTTTGTTCAGATGAAGAAATGTATAGATTGTAACGGTGATTATTTTAAAAGAGAATAAATCGATAAACTTGTATTGCAAAACTTACCTAGTAACCTATTATTTTAGTAAAACCTGAAATACAATGATTTTCTACAAAAACGGTCGCCTTCTTTCCAGGTTTTTGAGATATAGTAATTCTGTCATTTTAGACTATGACTTTAAAGGAACTGCGTACAACTTAGAAAATTTTTGAATTACAAATCGGGCTTTCGTTTGAAAACGAATCTACACTGTCCTTTTCCAGTGAGAGCTTGCAAGCAAAGGTTGTAATTTTTGATTGAAACTTACATGTGAAAGAAATACCGATAGTGGAATTTGCTAGATTTTACTAAAACTGTAGTTTTGACTTTTTGGGTAACAAAGATCTGAGATTAATTTTTGTTTGTACACTAATTTTACTAATAAACTACTTAAAAATGAATAGGGATATTGTAATTATATGGATCTGCAGATTTGCAAAACGTGCATATGTAGCTATTAAACGAACATTAGATCAAGTAAGTACTTTCCACACGATTGCAGCAATTTAGACGTTGTCTATCAAAAAATACCAATTGTTTCAAAATTTGTTGAAAACACGTTGATTGTAACTGGTCGAGTTTATTATCATTTTTAATACTTTATAAGACTTAATGTTGAATATCTTGAACAGTTTCAATGGAAAGACGGCATTTGACACCAGAACAAGTTAATTGATTTGCAGCAAAGAGGAGAGCGACAGGTTGATATTGCAGATTTGTTAGAATGTTCACAGAGTTTTGTTTCCTGTGTACTTGTTTGCTTCCCAGAAACCAGACATATATCTAGAAGACCTGGTAGTGGGTCCTCTTTCATTACAACACCCCGAATAGATTGATTTTTAATAATTAATGCCAGAATGCGCCTATTTTCTACTGCTAGACACCTGCAGCAATAACTTCAAACTGCAACAAGTCTAAGGGTATCTGTCCAAACTCCAGCGCATCAAAGGCAGAGGGTGCGGTGCGTTAGACAAGATTAAGGCTATAGGAGGATAAGCTTTGGAACGATACTTTGTATATAGATGAGTCGCGGTTTTGTTTCAAAAACGATAGTCGTTTTCAGATGGTATATCACAATGCAGGACGTCTCACGTTACCACAATTCACTTCTTATAGGAGTAACGATATTATGGTTCGGGCAGAAGTAGCTTTTGGGTGCCTTACCGACCTCCATATTGTTTAGGAAAACCTAGCAATCGAATGATACGTTCAAAACATCATGTATTAAACCGAGCCAATACTGTTGGCCGAGAAACTCGACCTTTCTTGCTGATAACGCTAGGCATCATCGTGCTTACATTGTTCAGGATGTAATTAAAGAGGAGAAAATTAATCATCTATCCCTTCCACTACTTTCACCTGATCTGTACGGAACTGGGCACATATAGAATATGCTTCAGAGATGACTGGACAATCATCATTCTTAAGCAGCTATCATTTAGCAGCTTGCTGGTGTATTACCAATTCTTTGGCATGAAACACCAAAAGACCATATTGACAACTGCATTACAAGTATGCCGCGAAGATGTCAATCAGTCATTGATGCCCATAGAGCTGCAACCACTTATTAATATCTTGAATTTCGATTGTTTCAATTGTTATAATTTTTTGTTGCGGTATTAATTTTAAATTATTGTTATTTTACTTAATTATCCTATGTCCAATATTAAACATTACTGCAAATAATTAACATCAGAATAATCACAAATGCGTTTTTGCAATATAAAATGTTGTAACACTTTTTAAAGACCATACTATACGAATATCCCTATTTATTTTTGGGGAGTTTAGTTGCACTGTAGATGGGAATAAAGTGAAGCTGAATTTAGACTTTGTAAGATTAGAATATCAGTTGGGCAGTTTAAAAACTTTGTTTTCTGTTGTGAATCTCTCAAAGTAACATAAGATGGTCTGTGAAGATTAAGATGATTTGATATTTGATAATAATATCTGATTGATATCTTGGCAAATACTGCATTTCCAGCCACTGCTTACAACTTCAGCTTAGTGGCTTGTTCTGCGTTGATCTTGGTAACAAACCAAATAAAATTTACAAAGAGAAATTAAATGCACATTATGCGTATAAATTAAATAAGAACATTACAGAATGACTTGATTTAACTAGTAAAAGATTAAAATTATTATTAGTTTTAATTCAACTCAAGTAAATTTATTTACATTTTGTTAGTGTCACTTCATATTTTCAAACAAAAGCACAAATTACCCGCTACAATAAAAAATACAGAACTAAAAAATTTAAATATTCACAGTTTGTTTACTACCTAGTAAAACTACCTAACCTTTCTATTTACCCATTTCAAATACTATTTTTTTGTCAACAAAGTCAAATCAGGTGTAAATTTCAGAAATATCTTTTTCAGCTATGTAACATGCTTTTATCTGAACAAATAGTCAGACCCGTAAACTACATGTACATAAAAAGTTGTAAATCCTGTATCAATAGACAGTTCGTAGGTCTGACTTCGTACGTACGCTAACTGTGAACTGTTACAGTCATTTTTTTGAAGTTACTAAAATTGAAAAGTGAAAGATATAATTAAAAGACTTTATGCCACACTGTTAGTTATTATCAGTGTTACAGTATTACGCTTAAATTAGTATACTCAACTCAAGTTATTAATTCATGCTTCTGTTAAAGTAAGAAATAAAATTCATATTTTTTTATTATAGCTGTTTGGAAGAAAAGCTTGAACAGGGCAATTTTATTTTCTTCCTCCGGATTTTATGGACGTTAATTTTTTTAGCTAACTATTCTGGAACCTATGACGTCATCGACTTTTTTTAAAGGAACCCCCTTATTTTTAGCAAAAAGTAAAAAGTAGATTTTTTCTGAGTTTAGCAAAACCCCACATGTAGTATTTAGAATTAGTAGTTCTAGAGATATGGAGGATTTAATAATTAAATAACTAAACTAAAAATTTTAATGTTTTAATGTCTGGTATCAACAAGATGATGCATTACCACATTATTCACTTTAGAGAATCTCTAGATGAAGTCTTTCCTAATAGATTGATAGGAACACGTGGTCCAATTGAATGGCCGGTTAGATCTCCAACCTAATCCCCACTTAATTTTTTTTTTGGAGATATTTAAAATCAAAACCTTGAGGTTTTAAGTGATACACATGTGATTTTAAATATCCCCAAAGAAAAAAACCAAGTGGGGTGAGATCAGGAGATCTAGCCGGCCAGTTCATTGGACCACGTCTTCCTCTTCATCTATTAGAAAAGACTTTATCTAGGTATTGTCTAAAACGAAGTGAATAATGTGGTAGTGCACCATCGTGTTGATATCAGACATTAAAACATTAAAATTTCAAGTTTAATTTATTTCATTATTAAATCCACCATATCTCTAAAACTACTGATTCTAATTACCACACGTTGAGTATTGCTGAACTCAGAAACAAATCTATCTTTCACTTTTTGCTAAAACATAAGGGGGTTCTATTAAAGAAAAAGGTCGATGACGTCATAGGTCCCAGAGTAGTAAGCTAAAAAATTAAAATTAACGTCCATAAAATCCAAAGGAAAAAAATAAAATTGACCTGTCCGAGCTTTTCTTCCAAACAGCGATAATAAAAAAAAATATAAATTTTTGTCCTTACTGTATTTACACACTGTATATCTGCTGAGTAATTTCCTAAACTTCCGTTACCACTTCTTCTAGTTAATATTCTAATAAAGTTATGCAATAGGCTATAGGTTATGGTTCTGAATTCAAAAATAGAAAACAGATAGAAATTTGCAATTCGAATAGACATAATATGTAAAGAATCAATGAAGTAGCAGGCAATAACTTTAAGAATACAATTACGTATTCATACTTTAAATTAAAGTCTACCGGTATATAAAGAAAGCGACAGTGTTGATTAGTAATTACATACTTTGTAAATTTGTAGATCAAATTAAATTTTTACTACTATTTTAAAGTATAAACGGAGAACAACAGCAACTTACCTTCATACAAAGGTTCATTTTCGAATTCTCTTGATGTCACATAAAGTGACAGTTGAAGTAGTAGTAACAAAATAAAGTAGAATGACTTCGTAGAAGACATCGAGCAATCTGCAAAAGAAAGAAAAAAATATATTAATACTGAAACGTAATCGAGAATGTAATCGAAGCATACATAAAAGAAAACCCTTATCCTGAGAAAAAGAATATTATTATACAAAAAGAAGTTTTCAAAATTATTATTTTGGAAGAAAATTCCTCCTACATATGCGTTTTATTTTCTTTCTGCTTCCCTTGCAATTCAAAGAACAAGGTTTTCTCGTCAAAACAGAGACCGTCCTGCCTAATCTGTAACTCCAATGTAATTCCTGCCTTTTTCTTGATTTCACTTCCTTTCTGTTATCCTTTCCATAATACACCGACCGTACCTTGAAACTGAATTTGATTTTCCACTTCTATTTCGCATAGTGCTACTTAAGGAAATGGTATCTTCTTTGTGTTTTAGATAACAACGATGTAATTGTTTTATTTATTGTTTTGTTTATAGAGAATGACACTAACTATTTTTTGTAAAAACAACTCTTATTCAATTAGTAATTTCAACCATTTTGTAAGTTTATTTATTTTCGAAAAAATAAGATTTTATAATAGCGACCAAGAAGTTACTAAAATATTAAAAATTAAATTTTTTCTTTTATTATAAAAATTAATTAAAACAAGATCTCTTTTTAATACCAAAGACAGGAATATAAGTTATAATTTAGATATTTATATGAAACTTTGCAACACACTGTATAAATGCAGCATCTTGTGGTGTTAAACCCTATCATTGAAGTTCCAACGTTGTGGATCAATAAGCTGTTTTCAAGTTTGCAGATGAAACGTCATTTTACTTGAAACCTACTGAAAATTTACTTTGGAAAACCCGTCACTAGAGGGCTCTATTTATCTAAAGTCTAAAACGAAAATTTGGAACTAAATTTAGAAAAAAAATTATTTACTCGATTGTTTGCTATGCATAAAAATTTTATGTCCTATTTATTTACATGGAATTAAAGCAAAATTTAATTTATTGACTTACCTAATTAAATTTGTGGATACTCTGTTGACGCAGAATTTTATCAGTTGTTTACTTAGTAAGCTACAACCCACGTAAGTTTCAAAAGTTAACATGATTTCTTTACAAGTTTCAGAATAACAAAACTTTGCAAAGTTTTACTCATATGTATACAATATATACATACATTTAGATGCATGTATTTATCGAGCTGTTACTATCAGTTTAACTTTAATTACTTCGGCGACATGCAACGTACTTTAACAATTGTACACGTGCTGCATTTTAAAGTGATAGTCAACGAAGTAAAGGACACAGAGAATAATAAAATAGGTACATATAGAGATAATGCATACAATAAAAAGCTTTACATACTAATGTGTTATAACAAAGAAGATATATTGAAGTTTGTGGAATATAAAAATATAGAGCGGATTGTGTGTAAGTATAATAAAAGATGCTACAAAGGAAAGCATAGAAACCGTTACTTTTATATTGTAAAATTGTTTTTAACTTAAATGTTTTGCTTAAAAGAATCACATGCAGACCTCAACTTAGTCAACGCAATTCCACAGTTTATTTACTTAAATTATTTGTTTTACTTGCACTAGCTCTTTCATTCTATCATTAAACATTGAATCCATTCGCGATAAACTAGATCTGCTAGCTTTCTTTATCTGCTTCCGTACATCACTGAACTAAATAGTTGGGTTACTGTCTTTTTTAGAAATTTATTGTATAGCATATGGACTATACTGGCCAATTCTTCCTCTAACATTTCTTTAAAGCCTATAAACACCAAAAGTTATTACTAAGAAAACTCTTCACAACAGCTTGAAAAGCCTTATAAGTTATTTAATTTTAATTATAATTTTATTTAAATTAAGAAATTATTGGAAGTAAGATAACCATGGAGTCTTCTTACAAAGCTTTACAAATAGAACGTACAGTCATCCACACAAGTAATGTCCCAGCTTTTGTAGGATAGACAACTTATTTTACGTTTTCGCAACAAGCTGAGAAATACGTTTCTAAAATCCCTATACAGGTAAAATCAATAAATTAAAACAGGTAAGGAAATGAAAGCATCAATGCGTGAACATTTTACTTTAAAGACATTCTTCTATTTTACTTGGAAATTTGCAGGTATAATTCAAGAAATATGTCTTCCTACAAAAGCGTCAAACTAGTATTTATAAAATTAAAATATATTAATCTGGATGAAATACATATTATTAATCATTATTAATTATTATAGTTAATTTTTTTGATAAATGGCATTTACAGCCACTTGAAGTTATCTTTTTTAAACTCCCTTATTGAAGTTGTAATTAACAACGACGAGTCGTCAATTATTGTTGGCTACGCTTATTAATAAAATATTTTATTCTTTGTTAAAACAAGCAAGTGATTAAAGAAAGTAACTATAATAATGTATTTACGTTATCATTTTACCGTCGTGTTGTAGAGACAATTAGATGTTCGGTTTGGGAATTATAAAGGGGTAGAACTGCAATTATCCATGGAGTGCAGTTCTTTGCATTACGTTACCGACTTTCTAGACAAAATAGTTGATTTAGGTATCTAAATATTTAAGGTTGTAGAACCAATAATATACCCTATTATGTGGTATTTCTTAAATATGTAGCTGCTAGCTTAAGCTGTCCTGTTTAATTTAATTATTAATCTAATATTGTTTTTTTTAATCTACAGTCAAATTAACTAGTTCCGTAATAGATGTCGAATAAAGCAAGACAATTTAATTTTTAGTATTATCATTATAATTATTATCATTGATTATCAATATTATAAACTTTAATTGTAATTTATCAACAGAGAAAAAATGTACTTAAATTAAACTTATTAATATCGATTTCATAACTACAGTGAAATTGGTCATGAACGTATTTAGTCGTGTTTAAGACATCATTCTGTTCATTCAGTTTTATTCTTAGATAATCTTAATCTAAACGATAAATTTTTTCGATTTCCCCATACGTTTGATTGTTTTAATAGTTTACTGTAACATATTATCACAATATGCTACGATTACCTGGTCAAAGGGAATCGACGATAGAAAATAGAACAAAATTAGTAACCATGTGGGAACATGGTACCTCAAAAGATGAAATAGCCCATATAGTAGGATTATCGGCAAGTTACTTACAGAAATATTTTCATTTTTGACTATCGCGATATAACTATAGAAACTTGTAAATGCTTTGTAGAATCTAGTAAAGAGTCATCTTAGCATGATTGTAATTCTAGGAAGTGGCTTCATTTCCACAGTTCAATAGAAACAGTTTTTTTCATTATTTCATAAAATTTCAGTATTATTACTCTATGTAAACTACTAAACACAAAAAGAAGCTGACTCACAAAACTGCTGTTTCAGAATTTGCAAGATTTCTTAATTAAGCCTATGTCACACTATCAGTCAGTTTGATCAAACTTGACTATCAGTCTGAAACAATGATGTCATACCGTTAGTTTGGTCAAATTTTCTAAGTTTTCGAGGGGTTTCTAAATCCATCAGTCAGTTTGATGCGATGGCTTACGTGATTGGCTAAATTTGAAAATAGTGAAGCAGGCGCGAAGCCAAGAAGGTTATAGCAGGTTATTCGTGTTTGTTTTGCTTTTCGTTTATTTTCATTCTGCTTCAATGCTAATTCTATAATGTTGAAACGGCTATTACCGCTTTTTTTTGTTCATCTTTACAAAATAATACCAACTCGCCTGGTGTTTGTATACAGATATTAAAATGAATATATCATTAAAAAATAAACTAATTATTATTCTAAAAATTATTTACAGTAAAAATATAATTATTACAGTTTTTGTGGTCAGGAGTAAATAAGAAATAAGAAAACAACAAAATGTAAAACAAATAATAAATTAATTTAATATTCTAACTTCACAATATTTAAAAAACACGCAGTATTTTTGTAAATATCAACGCAAATACGGCTACCTAACTTCACAGTTGGACCAAACTATTTTATTTATAGTGTGACTACCCAGTTTGATACAAAATTGAGTTTGCCAGTTTTGACGTCATCGTTCTGGACTGATAGTCAAATTTGATCAAGTTGTTTGACAATGTGACCAGGGCTTTAGTTCGACGAGATAGTCCAAAAAGTTTAGAGGAAAAAGTGTTGGTTTGAATCAGATTACTAGAGATGTGAAACTTTGGATCCTTTTAAATTCTCTTAAAATATTGTATCATGTTTACATCCTTTTACTAATCGTTCATACAGCTTTCAAATTTAAATTTTGATGTTATAATGTGATGTTACTTAGGACCTTATTAAGAGGGCATGCTTTGCTGAGTTTTACCACAATTTATTGTGCTTGCAGTCTCATTCTGAACATTTCCAGTCTAGCATCTCAAATCGAGTGCAATTTTAAGGCTGTTTCACTTTATAGATTGATCTGTATATAGTGCTTTTTTTTCTTATAATATTTGTCAAAGTACTTAAAAGTTGACAAAGTTGTTTGGCTATTCTTATTGTTGTCATATTCGAAAAAAGCAAATTTTTTTCTAAACAACAAAAATTAGAAAATTTTGACACTTTTGACGATTTGAATTAAATTTCCACGCCAATCGTAACCTGTATAGTATTTTTATTTTCAACCTTTTTTTGATATTAATGGAAACTTAAATGTTTCTTGGCCAGCTTTTGAAGAATATTTGTAAACACTACATTTTATATTGTCTGGTTACACAATATCCCTATTACTTTAAAGTTTTTAGTTATAGCGTGATATTCATAAAAATTATGTTTTTAATTAAAGTCGTGAACTCAACCAAAAAAAAGTAAAAAAAGCAATTGCGAATTTATTTTTAGTAATAATTGTAAATTACTTGTTATTAATTTAAATCTAAATTTAAATTAGCAGTGCTGATATACTGTGAATATAATTTCCGTTTTTCAAATATTAAAATAAGGAAAAGGAACGTAATTTTTTGTGTTGACTCCAAATTACTGACATATGGATAGTTTAAATTTTCTTCGAGCTTTCGTCAATTGCGCCATTTTCATTCCAGTTAATGCTTAAAGTGTATATCACAACATGCTATTATATTTACGATCCTTGAGCTATAAGTAAGGTCATTGTCACTGTCAAATTTTGTCCTTTATTGGATTTAGGTTAGAAATAGAGATGAACAAAATTTTAATATAAAATTTATTAACAGTCACATTATTGGTTTATCAGGTAGATAGTGGTGCATCTGTGGGGTGCGAAAATCGCAGTCATAATTAAAAATGTGTTTTTAATAATTAGTAGTTTTGATAATCATCTTATTTGTTTATTAATTAAATTAGTATTATTAGCTTTTATGATCAAAAAATTATTGGTAATTTGAAATTAAAAGTTTATTTATTATAGTATAGATGTTTCGGTGGTTAGTAATATCGTTTTCAGTATGACAAAATTAACCTGAAAAAAAATTATTTTTTTAACATTATTATATTATAATTAGTTTTTTATTTACTTACAATTTATTATTTCTTATAGTCTTTTTCATGGAATCTGAGACTGACTTTTTACGAACCATTGAACAATATACAATGACGATTTTTACTACAGGTGGCAGGTAGTAATATTTACGCCGAGCAGGTCAGAACCTTTTCAAATACGTCTACCCTTTATTGAAATATTGTAGTGTCACTTTAGCAACTATGTATAATCCTAATCATGATGGTAATACTCAAATAATACTTATTGCGATGTAGTTGAATAAAGTAAATAATGCACAAATTACACATTATTTTCAAAGTTAGTTTCTTGAATTTTGTTCCATTCATGAGAAATGAATTTTTAATCCTGCTATTTTTTATTACTACTCAACCCTTGTTATCGTTATTTCTTGTTGGTTTAAAATTAAACTCCACCGCACTTCATTTAGTTGTTTGGTTTTGTAATAAATCCTATAATTACAAGTTACCTGCATCCTTTTTTTCACGTGTATTGTAAGTGTTATATTGAGAAAAGACCTTACTAATCTCTTGAAATGTAATGAAAAATTTAAAACTTCTTTCGCATTAAGCTAGAAATAACAACAGCAAATTTCGAAATTAACGTTAACTGTTATATTATAATTTACGTATAAAATATTCTTATCAAAATTTAGTTTTAGAACTGAATAAAGTAAATTAATTAGCAGTGGATTTTTTCCTTTTACTAACCACGTTTTTCGTATAATACAACTTTATTCATAAAATAAGTTTACAGAACTTTTAGACCGCATTTCTCTATCTGATCACTCTGTCAACTAGAGATTTATAGACCTACCTGCTACAGCTAGGTTCTCTCTTTCCATACAGTAACGTATTTCGTGATTCATGCTAGACCCTCAGCTTACCTGGCTATAGCTGGGACCTTACTTTTGTGGATGACTGTACCTACATTACTAGTATCAAACGGTAAAAATTAAATTTCTTGCAACAGTAGTCATATTAAAATTGACCGTCAAAGCAATCATGTCAGAACTGTGTTTATCTATTCCATCTTAACACGTTAAGCACGACGTAATATTGAAAATGTACCACGGTTGCTGAGGACTTGGGGACTACGAGGTCTAGCGTAAGACTGCCCCCGCACCGAGCATTTACACGTCGCGGCGTAAGTTTCTCAACGAACCTATCATATTTTGAATACATGGGAAATGTTGAACTGCCGTCCTAATGACCTATCTATAGTTTTGGGCCGGTAATTTTAAGTCACGTTGTCGAGTTTCTTCATACGCACAATAAAACCTGTTGCAAAAGGGTCGGCATATTTTTAGGGATCACGACCTCCCGTTTTTTTGGGCTCGTTCGATAGTTTTAAAAGCTCTATTCATTGCTCCAATTATTGTTACTCTGTACAGACAAAGGAATGTCCCAAAAACGGCGCCAAAAGACCGAAATCTTGACTAGGATGTCAGAAGTTAGAAACCTTGCCTTGCCCCACAGATAGAGCTTTCTGAGCTGTATCAAATGAGCCCAAGAAACCGTGGTTATGTCACCTAAAAATTTTATTACAGGTAAAACTGGAATTAGAGATCCATCGGTAGTGTAATCATACATATAACAGTAATGCCATCTGAAATGCTAATTTTTCTACAGTCGAAAACGGGTCGTGGGCTTATAAGACTTAGAGCAACCGATATGCGGTAGTAGGGATACGATAATCTTAGGGTTCTTGGAGTTAGTAGGGTGCCAGCTGTAGTAGTATGACAATGGCCTAGTTTTGGATAGAAGACCCTACAGCTGATCTTCTTATATGGGTCAATTGGCAAGATGTTAGCCAGAGTCGAACCACGGGTTCGAATTTTACACAAAGAAATAAAATAGTGACTGTACTGCACTTTAATAAGATACTTATTATCATAAAGTGAACTTGAGATAAGGTATTCGTGTGAGAGAGTTTACATCACTGGTTCCTAGACAGCTGTTCCCTGTAATTAAATCAGTATGCTCGCAAAACAATAAAAGATCAAAGTAAGTTAATACATATATTAGCATACTGTAAAACAAATAAATACACAAGAAAAGGTTACAGCAATCCGGTTACACAATTGGAACATAACACAATCCTGAATAAACAGTTAGAAACATATAAGCAAAGCACTCAAAACAAATAAATAGGCAATAAACAAGACCGGACGAAACGTATCTGTATTTACGGTTTAATAACCCAGCACGATACATTCAGTACTGCCAAAAAAGCCATACATAAAATGAAGTAGCCCTAAATATTCGAGATAGGAGGCAATAATTAATGCGAAGTTAAGTTTTAAAATCACCACTTGCAGGTGTTGTTGCATAAAGCCGAAGCTCTCGATCGTAGAAATAGGTAAATAATATGTTGAGCCAAATACTTTAATTAAAGTTTAATTCAAATAAAGTTATTAAATAACAAAGCGTTACGGTAATAATCTAAGATAAACGCTAATTACAAACAAAGTTTGTTCATACAGAGTAAACAGATAAAAGTGATTGAAATTCAGAACAAGGCAGTTACGTTATAATTCGATATGTACTCTAATTTACTATGCGAAAATAAATTTAACGCTCCTGTCACCACTGTGATCGGTTCAACAGGTTATTCGCTAATAGCAACTGGTGTTTGCAGGTCTTTCACCAGTTCGAGACGATCGGTGGTGGGAAAATAAAGTTGTAGATAATGTTCGCATGTAATTGCGACGACATATTGGCAATTGGGGTCTGCCAATAATGCTTCTTCATAAACAAATAATAAAAATTGGTAACGATATTCACCTATTATCGAGAACTAATCCGATTGTAAGCAGGATCAGCTGTTAGCATTCGGTGCACTGAATTCGCAACACATTTGCACAACTGATATTATAGCGATAACACATAAAGTTATATAACCTATATTATAACGAAAACATATAAATATGTACAGGTGTGGGTGTCTTTCTCACACGGTCGGTAATGCGATATGTTAATTAAGTTATAAAATATCTGAAGAGAGTACGGCAGTACGAATCTCGTATAGAAATTCGAAGAACAAAGGGGGTTTGAATATGGTACGATAATGAATTAAACGGTAGAATGAGAGTTCATTTGTGGGATTTACTGGTTGAAGGTGCGAGAATACGGAATTTGATACATTCGGACCTACCGGCAATCATCATTAATTAATAGTTCGAAGACAGAGTTCAATCGCGCAATTTACATTCAGGCTTTGCACCTTATGAGAAGTATCAACTTCACAATAATACACAAAATATCTTTAAGTCCCAAATACCTACTAGGGTTGTAACGAAGTTACTGTTATTTATTTTTAAGTTAAATACCGAGCTGTTAATTTGCCATATTTTTGTTTAAGTTATTATTGTTCGCTATCACTATGTACACGTGCCGGCTGGCCTGGCAGATATGCTTGTGCGTATCCGAATATTAATATAAGAGGAAATGTTTCCAATGTAATTTTATTTCGTCTATAGTTTTGAATAATATTTAATTGTATTAATTATTTACTATGTAATCGCAATAATTTTATATTTGTATGCTTTGAAATATGGTAAGTTTCGATTTAATGAAGATTGTACCCCAATTTTTGTGATACCTATAGCAGTGTTCTTCTAGCCAGCCGACCCCTGGAATCACCGTTTCTCCGCCGTAGCTACCTGCGAGCCCTCACAGAACCGCATCAAAGACGAGGTGGGGGAGTAAACCCCCTTAACAAATCTGGCGCCCGAGTCCGCCGAATAAGTAGCGTCCCACTGTTTGACGCCAAATTTACTACACTCTCTAGTTCTGAAGCGACAAATGCAAATTCCAACCCTTCAAAAAGGCTGAACTAGTAGATAATTGGTTATTGAAAGAATCGTAGGTGTAGCCAATCCAATCAACTAATGCAAACAGGGCGGAACATAACGAGAATTTGCATCTTGCATATGATGTTTGCAAGAACCACAAATCTTACTTATGCTTGTCAAGCTGGCAAAATTTATAACTAAAGGGTAATAAAACTATCAGATAAGGCTTCAAATTTCTACGAAATAGCATAAATGGGAATGACGACTTTATATTTAAGTATGTATTATCTACAAACGTAGGCTTGAAAACATTGTGGAAAGCAGGAATCTAAATAAG
The DNA here is from genome assembly GCA_011009095.1 of Ignelater luminosus. Taxonomy (NCBI): domain Eukaryota; kingdom Metazoa; phylum Arthropoda; class Insecta; order Coleoptera; family Elateridae; genus Ignelater; species Ignelater luminosus. The sequence continues at coordinate 121,163 of VTPC01008109.1, forward strand.
TTTAGGACTACATGCTATTTTCTATGGTGTGGAATCAAATCCTGTATGTTTTTAAAAATTATTTTTTTTGTATTAAACTAGGCACAATCTGCATTAAAAATGTTCGAGACATGAAATTATAAACATCTACAAGATCAACAATTAACTACCTTGCCCCAGTGGTTACTGTGTAGCAGGTCTATCTTTTTATGGGATACGTTTCACTGTGTAAACCTCTCTTGTAATAAATGTAAATTCTACTGCTTGGTACTAACGAATGAAATTTAACACGTTAAGCACAGGTGTAGAACGCCAAAATTGGAGCCCCTGGGCCCAAAACTGTTTTTTCTCGAATTTAGTCTTTACCCGATGCAGCATTGCCAGTAGGGTGGTTATGGCAATTTTGTATGTCCCATATATCGGTTAGGTAGGTAATAAACTTTATTTTAATAAAATCGAATTAGCAAATTATGCAAAGATAAAAAACCTACTAAAATAAAATTCTATCCCACCCATAATTTTGACAAAAAGAACTTTATGATCACTTAGGTTATTGTGCAGCAATTAACAGTAAATTGTTCCAACATATGATTTAGCGTTTAAAAGTGTAATAGAGTATATATTATTAGAAGTTCAAAAAGTGCAAGCTGTGTGTAATACCATTAGTAGATTATTTCACAAGGAAATGTGTGTGTAACTTTTTCTTGATTATTAGCTCAATAGTTAAAAGAGAAAGTAACGATTTTGTTATTTGTTGGGCGATAAGTGCATTTTAAGTACCTCTTATTAAAAAAACTGCATTTTTGGGATTTAAAATCATCTTCTTAAGAACAATTTTCAAAGAAATAGACCCTCTTTGTATCAGTAAAATTTATTATCCAAAAGTGTTTTGGTGTTATTACAAATTTCATAATGGTGTACACGTTAGCTGAAAGAGCTGAAATTATTTTCATTAACGGTTCTGAAAACCCATTTGCGTTAAGAACAGCTGCTGTTTTTAATGCCAAACACCCAGAAAAAAGTATCAGTCGTACCTATGTCAGAAAGTTAGTTACCAATTTGAAGAAACGGGGTCAGTGGTAAATAAGAAAAGAGTCAGACCAAGAGTACTGGATGAAGTCGTCCACATAAAAGTTTTAGTTCATGTTGCTGTTTGAAAAGCATTCTACCCTTATAAGATACAAATCCTTCAAGAACTGGCCGAAGAGACTACGATCGAAGAATTCAGTGAAGAGATGACGGAGAAAATTCAAAATGATCTAGAGTTAGTGAAAAACATTTTCTTTAGTGACGAATGTACGTTTTTTTTTTTAATGAGACAGTAATTAAACGCAACTGTCGCTATTGGCCCAATGAAAATCCGCATTTTTTTCGTGATGACATACCTAACAACTGACCCCAAAAAATTAATGTTTGGACATGTATCTTAGGAGATATAATTATTGATCCTCTATTTCTCAAAGAAAATGTAAATGAAGATATATACTTAAACATACTACAGAGTACTATCAAACCTTTCATCGTACATAAAGAAGAGAATCATCAAAATGCAATTGAAGGAAACATGGATTTAAATAAAGATTTAATTTAGTTCCAACAAGATGAAACGCCCCCTCATTATGCCGTTGCTGTTTGGCAATTTTTTAATGATAGCCTTCCGGAATAGTGAATTGGAGCAAGAGGTCCACATAATGGCCACCACGATTTCCTAATCTTACACCCTTGGATTTCCTTCTTTGGGGTCATTTAAAGTCGGTAGTCTACAAAATACAGTTTGCTTCAATAGAAGATCGTAACCGAATAATTAAGGATGTCGTTCAATTTCTAGAGAAGTGTTTGCAAATATGAGATGTGAATTTGAAAACTGTTGATTTTATGGTTTCGGAATAACAATGGACATTTTGAACACTTAATTAAATAGACATTTAATGCTACATGAGTGTAACGTAAGTACTAAATTAATTACTTGATTTAAAGTGTTTCTTGTTTGTCATTTACCTACTAAATCAATTGATCACATAAATTACATATCTAATCACTCTATTGTTAAATAAATTATGAATGTTTTGTCCAAATTTGTCTTTTTATGGTATCAACAGAAAGCATTTTCTAAGAGCTCTCCAATGATGTAACACAAGTGGGGAATTGCCATTTAAGATTTCAAAGTTGTGGTGACGGGTTTGGTTCATCATGCATACTACCAAAACGTGTTTGAGCATGTTCTGGCATCTCTTATTTAAAATAAAATACGGCCGATTGCAACTTTTCAAAATGTCATCCTGTATATGCGAGCAGATCAACGGAAAGCGCTGTCGCTGTTGATTTTATAGAACATGTTAACAAAAAATAGATAATGCCAATTACGTTTTGATTTGTTTAATCTGTCTCACGCATTCGATTGCTTAAACATTGAATTAGTCTGCAGTAAATAGTATGCAATATTCATAAGAGGTACTATTCTCCAATGGGTGCATTCATACCTGACTGCACGCAAATTCTGTGTAAAATAGGCAACTCAAGATCTAATAAATACGGGGTGAATATTGGTGTATCTCAAGGATCTGTGCTGAGAGCCGCTTATCTTTTTGTTATGTATTATCAACGTGTCAAGGTTCACGAACATTTAAGAAATTACCATTTTTGCAGACGATACGTCTATGGTGATCATAGCACAGACTCCTGAGCAGCCAAGGCTACCTGGTTCTCATACATTTACTAAGTTGAAAGAAAGGTGCCGTTAGATAGTACCACAGCAAAATCTAAAAAATATAAATATAAATGGATCAAACAAATTGACAAAGGCATTTCTTGCAATATTATAATTTAAAAACATAGATAGAGATTGGTTAATCATGTTGTACTATTCTATGGCATTTTTTTATTTATTTTATCGTGTAATGTTATGGGGTAATGCAACGGGGCTGGAAAGAGTTTTTAGAGCTCAAGGTAACTGACTAAACTAATATTTAAACTAAATTCATGCAAAAGAGCTTTTATATGTTTAGGAAAGACATTCATTACTTTATAAGATTAGCTTATCTTTTTTGTATTATTTATGGTATAATCACAACGTTTATTTTTTTATATGCTATTATACTTGTGACGTATACACCCATCTTTGGATGGCCTTAATACGAAATAAATAAGTTCAATTTGAATTTACGGAAATATTAGTTTACGCTGGGGAAAGAACTCGCCACTCTCAACTGGTTAGAGCTTTGGTTCGGAGATTGATTAATCAATCATTAGAACGACAGAGTTCTTGTAATTCTAGTACATACTATATGAAAGTTTATTACCTACCTAGCCAAAACATTAACAAGGTTTAACTTAAAAACATTGGAAACAGCAGTAGCGCAAATAAATTCACAAATATATGCTAGGTCCCTATTACTTTTAGCATAACATAATAATAAATTACACTTTTCTACGCGCCACTGATAGAATTTTTTAGAAGATAGTTATAGCAATTAATATTCAAAGAAAAGTTAGTTCCTACTTCTTGCAACTTTAACTGTAATTTATGTTTAGTTGTTGATATCTATAACTGAGAAAAGATATGTAATAGAAATGAATTGTCATCAAATAATAAAATGTCTTTGATGTTTCTCTTCTATCATATCTAGAAACTCAAGAGTACGAATTTACTGGAAATGAGATATTGGGTTCTTCATCAAAAAAAAGATTGAGTTTAAAAGGTGGTCTAGATACCAATAAGTACGTAGAAATTTCATTTTAAATGTCATTTTTTCTTTTCCGTCTTTTTATAACTTTATAATACGTAGGATCATTTATGGAATAATAAACTAAGCTGTTGAAGAATGTAGGCGTAATTAAGTTTCTTTGAAGGTTCTATATAAATTTTTCCAGCGTGTACCGTCAGTTGCAGTTGTTCGGGGAATGCGGTTCTCTATGGAATTTCAGTAGCAAGAAATTTAATTTTACTCTTTGACTTTAAAGGCTGCCTGTATTTTTTCCCTAAAGCAGAAATAGGGCACGTTACTGTTTAGGCTCAATTTTAATTTTTATGGTTTCAAGCTAAATCAGATGCAGTACATCTCACAATATTTCGGACAGGCTTTTGAGTGGCAATTTTAAATACAATAGGTGATTGAGACTCTGTAATATTAATGTGGATGTAGGTAGATCTGCATATGAAGACTTCTCCAGAGATGTAGTAAAAGTATACGAACAATAGCAATCGGTTATTGTATTAGAAGTGAAGTTTAGATTTATAACCACTTATAAAAGTATTAGACTGTAATGCCCGCTTTTTAGGCATTGTCAATATATTTTGAGATTTTAGGGGTTGGATTTTGAGTGCAACATTGTAACTTAATTTGATAGTTTCAAGTGATTGACTGTGTTACTTCTAATTATTTATTATTTATTCAGTAAGTTTCTAAAAACTTTGAAGTTGTTAGCAATTCTGTAAGGATAGTTTTCTTGTCTGTAATTTGATATTTGCGTGGTACTAGATGCTTAATGTTTAGAAAAAGGCTGATGTTTACTTCTGGACTGGAATTATTAACTTCTAAGTTTTAATCTGTCAATGTTGAATTATATTTTACTTTAAGGAAAATTTGAATTGAAAGGAAAAATGTTCGTACAACTAAAGAACTTTAAAAATATTAAAAGCATGAATTGGTCGCATATTTAGCCCTGAGATTACAATCAATTTTGGAACCTTGCCTCCAGAATCTAATTTTAAAATATTATAACCTTAAATTGTCATCTAATTATATTTTACTTTGTTTTTTTTTGCTTTTAGTTTTGCAGGGTAAAAGTTATTAATATTGTAACAACAGCTTTGCGTTATAAAGTCGGATAACTAGGATCTCGTGGTCCTAGGCCAGCTAAGCTCAGTTGATTGCTTTAGGTGAAAGTACCTTTGATTATACATACAATAAAACATCCAACAATTTTTATTCAATCTGTATATTCAAACCTCAAACAAAAATTTAACATAATTCTAGTGCCAGAGCCTTTTAAAAAAAGACACAAAATATAAAGAATAGAACATACGATACTTGGAAAACCAATTCTTAAATAAACAAAACTTAATTAATTCAGAAAAATTATATCAGTGAAATTATAGTAAATTAAGAAATTCGAATAATTCGAACACGGTTTTAACATTTAAAATTTAAATAAGAAAATGTATTTGCAAATATTTTATTATACTATTAAACAAATTTTTATATTAAAAAGAATAATGTTTAAAAGTTATCAATAACCACACTCCATAAATAATCAAAAATACGAGTTTTAAAATTTTTTTGAAGCAAATAATCCTATGCAATTTTGACACAACTTACAAATATTAAAAATAATTAACTGCTCAAATTATGAAGTTTTAATGACTGTATCATCAAACAATAATAAAACTTCCGCAAAAACTTTAAACAAATGTAAAAATACTCTAAAGTCTATTTAATTGTAAATTACAAAAAACTTAATTCCTGGACAAAATTGAAATTATAATATACAAAAAGATTCTTACCAAAAAAACCTTCCCGGTGATGAACAGATCTGCTCAAATAAGGAAGCTAAAAAACCTGTTATTTTAACTTACAAAGGAAAAGAATTTCAAAGTACGTCCAAGAAAACTTTAAAACTGTACTATGAAGAAAATAAACTTCAACAGAAAAAAAAAATGCTGTACTACACTTGCTTACCGAAAATAAAACATGACTTAAAACGGAAAAATTTAGCAAGCAAATTATGAATTTGCGTGATTGATAAAATTATCGGGTTAATTATTAAATTGAATACTGAAGTTTTACTTTAACATTTTCAATGGTAAAATTTATTGACTTATCATAACGCCGCGTAAATGAGTCTTTCAATATCAATGAGGGTGGAAACAACCTTGCATCTCAACTTGGTATCCTGTGTGGGATACCTTCACTACTCCAAAGTTGATAATTATGGAAAGATCCAGGCCACGCAAGGGCTGAAGAAGCTCCACGAGGAGCTTAAAACGGCCTCCCGTGACTTGGCCACGCAAGATGCTAATGATTTAAGAAAACCAATACCATGATGCATGGGGAGACGTCTTGAATGCTACATCAGTCAATTTAATTAATTACCTACCGATCAACTAATTCTTTCCGCACAATGGACTAGCTTCAAATCTCAGCCAACAGGAATAAGAAAAAACTAGGCACAAGAAACCACAGAATTAATTTTGATAAAACCCAATAGAAAAACAAACTTACCCCTAATAATAGGGTTTGTATTGACTTATCATTTAGCACTCAGGGACTGAATTTAAAGTCCGGACGACTCGAAGTGAACCGTGATCACGCACGCTCTCTTCAAGCAAACCGTTTTCCGATCCCTAAATTAACCGAAGACAATACGCCGCCGTAAGTTCAAGCTAATCTCCATAAGAAACGAATTTTAAAAAAACAAAAAAAGAGGCTTCTAAACAATCTACTAATCCAGAATTCTAAACCTGATTACCAATTCGCGAGAAAGCAATTTACTAAAAGTTGATTAAATTTCTAAAACACATAAAAAAGGTTAGATTAGATGTTAAAAATGAATATACCCTGTGTCTTGCTTAACGTAGTATAAAATTAATCAAAGAATTTGTCCACCTTAAATGATTAAACCTAGAAGAGGACTAATGGAAAACATAACCCAAAATCTAAAGGTGTGTTCTCGAATATCAACCTTTCCACAAAAAAAAAGAAACTACAAAGAAATTAAGGGTCTACCCCAGCGAGCATAAAAAAACCGACCCTCAAGTAACGGGAGTGGCACAGATTACCGTTACAATATTACACAATTTAGAATTGACCTCTTTAATACAAAACAATTTTTAGGATGACAATTCTTAGAAAAACAAAAATTAACAATCTTACGGGACTGCTGAAATCTTCCTGCAATTACATGCAGTCAATTACATTGTTCACAGCCCCAAATATTTTAAAATCATTAGCGTAAAGCAAACACTGCAATTTACTCACTACACTAGGTGAGTTATTAATGAATATGTTGAAAAGAAGTGGTCCTAGATATGAACCTTGTGGTACTTCCAAAGAAATGATTTAGTTTTCAGGGACGTAACATATGCTTCTCCAAGACGTTTAACCTGTGACGACGTTTAATAGACACTTTACTAATTGTATCTTTTTTATATAGTGCAGAACCCTTCATAATAAAATATCTTAAGAACTTGGAATTTGAATAATTGGAAACACCCTCTATAAAAAGAAGCTGGAAAATAGTCCTAAGACGATTTCAAATAAACTGTATCGCTTTTTCGTAGACATACTGTCATATTCAATTATATGCTAGGTAATGATCTGTTCTGTTCTGAACTTTTGTCAGTTAGTTAATAGAATTTTTAATATCAAGTATTTTAAGAGTAAATTACCATTTTGATAATAACTTAATATTTGAAAATTCCCCGAGGGATTTCACTTAAAATTAATTACTATTTAGCAATGTTTAATAGGTATGTATTAATTGCGCAGCCAAATGCTAATGCCCTTAAGGTGAAAGGTCAATTAAAAGTATTGTATGACTTTTTACTATTGTTTTACTTAGCATTCTGCATTCCTGTAAATGCCGTACAAATACCAGCTATAAATAATGACGTTTTATCATTTGTTACTAATCTAGTTAAATGAACTTCTACAAAACAATTTTAGAAACTCGTACTTTAAAGTTTTCTGTACAGCAAGAAGTTCCCAATGCTCATTTTAAAAGTGAAATTTTTACGTCTGTTTTATTTAAGTACATTTCAATGTCTGCTCCGATTTTAAGCTATTCTTGGAACTTTTAGTACGTTTGACAGTTTCTTTCATTCACTTTTAAAGATTCTTTAATATCTTTAATCTGTTAATAAGATTGTCAGGACTTTTCAAGGATTTTTGTTCGTTTCTAAAACTCTTTGTTTCGCTTTTAAATAAAGGAAGGCTTTAAGAGGGTATTTTTAGCATAATATTGATTAGACATTTTATTATTGTTCTTATTACGAGAAAGGGAAATTCTGTACTATGTACATGTTAATGAAATCTTGCATGTGTAGTTTTCTTTTATATACCGGGTGTTACAAATTCGAGTAGTTGTATAGGGATCTCAAGAACCGTACAAGATACTAATTTGTTTAAATTATTGCAAAGATGCACATTTATGTGCCTAACAACATGCCATTTAAAAAGTTTAAACATTTTGAATACTTCTCGAGATATCCGGAAAAAATCGAAATAATAATTTTTCGTTTTTAATTTCTTACGCCTTTATTTTGAAATTTATTTAAAAACTAGTAGCATACTATTAGAGCACTGTGTAATCATTTTTTAAATGCGACGTTTCGTATTTCAGATATCATCATCAGGTCAATTTTTTTCAATACAGACCTGGATTTCTTTTTACGTTTTTGTCGAAAACTGGTTCTCAAATGTATAAACCCATATTATTTTTTTTAAATTGCGTTTTGTAGTAAAGAAAATGATACTTCTTTTGTCGTCCAGTTTTTTGCTGGTACGGTTCTGGATATATTAATCAGGATTCGTATGCTAAGACAAATTAACATAACTATAAAAGTTTTGTTTTTGTTTGATAAACATACTCAGTCTAAATTTATTTAGACTTATTTCATTATTTTGTTTGCGTTAACATGTATTTAAACACATAAAAAGGAAAATTCACAATAACAACAACTAAAACTAGACTGAAATATTGAGAAATCTAATAACAATAACAACTATTAAAATTAAATAAAAAAATAAATAAATTTTTAATTTTTTCATAAATGCTCTAAAAGACCACCATTTGCTTCAACACATTGATTTATTTTTCGTCTTATGGTTATTACAGCTCTTTGAAGGCCCTTCCTGTCCAAAGCAGTAAATGTATTGAAAATGCGCATTTATGAAAAAATTAAAAATTTATTTATTTTTATTTTAATAATAGTTGTTATTGTTATTAAATTTGTTAGTATTTCAGTCTAGTTTTAGTTGTTGTTATTGTGAATTTTCCTTTTTGCTTGTTCAAATACATTTTAACGCAAACAAAATAATAAAATAAGTTTAAATAAACATAGACTAAGTATGTTTATCAAACCGAGTTTTACAGTTATAGTATCCAGGACCGTACTAGCAAAAACTTGGACGATAAAAGAAGCATCATTTCCTTTACTACAAAACGCAATTTTTTAAATAGTAATATGGGATTATACATTTGAAAACCAGTTTTCGACAAAAACGTAAAAAGAAATCCAGGTCCGTATTGAAAAAAATGGACCTGATGATGATAGCTGAAATACGAAACGTCGTATTTAAAAAATAATTACACAGTTTTAAAGAACATAAAAAGTGCTCTAATAATGTGCTATTGGTTTTTAAATAAATTTGAAAACAAAGGCGTAAGAAATTAAAAACGAAAAATTATTATTTCGATTTTTTCCGGATATCTCCGGAAGTATTCAAAATTTTTAAACTTTTTAAACAGTATGTTGTTAGGCACATAAATGCGCAACTTTGCAATAATTTGAACAAATTCGTATCTCTTACGGTTTTTGAGATCCCCATACAACTACTCGAATTTGTAACACCATGTATAATTCTATCTAAATATGCTTTACATTTTTGTTTAATTATTCAATATCAGTCTTTTGCAGAAATTGTTGTGTTCTTTGAGATATCGCCGCTTATTTTTAAATTTTCTATTTATCCAAAAACATTGTTGTAAACCCGGCATTCCTAGTTTGTTTCATGTTCGATTTATAATGATATAAATTCTGTAACTAAACGTCCTACACAATAGACGTCATCAATAACAGAAGAGTGCCACTATCGAATATAACTAATTTATACAGTAAGTTCCCCGATTAATATACTGACAGTTAGTTTTCTGAATCTGTCAGATAATTTTGAAGGCATTCCCATTCACACAAAACATTACCATAACTGTTTCTAAACAATCCAAATAATAAAGTCTTAAATAACTTCATTTTCTTCTTGGTATTACAAACTTTTTGTTACATTTTTTACATAACCGAGAGTACCTAACTATATTTTTATAAAGAACTGCTGAAAACTTTCCTTCAGCTATTGTTTTAATTTTCTTGTTTCGCCTTCTCGGTTAAATTTTTTCCTTTGTTTTTCTTGCTAAACTACACAATTTACATACCTTACACAATCTTAATTTTTTACATCGTATTGTCGTTGAACGTAATAATACTAAAGTCGAGAGAAAGTCATTTACAAAAATGTTTTTTGCAGAATTATAAGTAAAATCAGCAAGAGGCTGTTTACCAACTTTTATTTGCTTTTACTTTTTACAGCAAAGCTCGCAAGGGTCGTTAAAGTAATTTAGAACTGCAAATATTTGAACTTTTATAGGAGAAAATTATAAATAATACTACAAAAAAACAAAATTCCTCCTTAAATTTCTAGCATTATTCAATTTCTAAAATTCAGACGCTGTTTGTTTTCCACTTTTATTGCTTCTACAAATAAAACGTAATTCATATTCTACACACCTACGGGCTTCGCTCTTTATCAATACTTCCGAATGTCCCTAAGGAAAGAAAAATGTCAACCCCTAAACCTAAACGTCCTATTTTTTATGGAACTAATAAATTTAATTTAACCTACTGACATTTGTTGAAGGTTTCCAGTGTCGATAAAATGTTTTAGTAAAACCAACGATTCATTTAATAGGATGAACTGAAAATTTTATTTAAAATCTTGCATTATATAATGAGAGGGAAAATAGGGGAACTAGAATCAATCGTAGTGGACAATGGTCAAACACTTGAGAAGATTGAAGTAAAAGTAAACATGGGGAGCTGATTAAAAACGTGTCCTGTCGTACATTGACTGGATTGAAATAGTAAATAATTTCTGGAATTTTCAACTTTCGGGATAATACTACTAATAACGTCTAGTCTATTTAATTTATCGAGCACGTACATTTTCTTTTTTATAGCTGAAAAAGGTATTCCTTTTCATGCAACTGTTTTCACGAAGAAAACACTGGTTTATTTAAATTAAATATACAATGGAAAGAATATAAGACCACTATTTACAATGGATCTCCGTATTTGATTTATTTAAATTAAGTCAAATACAAATCCACTATAAAATTTTCTTGTAAAAACTCTAATTTTGTACAATTTTTGTTTTTGCTGTGCAACTGATAATAAACAGATATTTGCAAAAATCCTAATACTTGCCACTATTTCTTAATATGGGGCTTGATTTTTCCTCTAAGGAGCTATTAACACTCTTCTCAGCTTTCCCCTAAATTTTTCAACGACCCCTCTTTGGAAATTCCTGATGACATACAGGTGTCCCAACGGTTTGAAATTGTAGAAGAGGCATTTTATCTGAAGAAATATCAAGAGATGTCAGTGAAAAAAGTTGCGTAGAATGACGGTCACTGCTTTCTAGAATTATTCTCAACTGCACAAGAGTGTGTTTTTTTTAATGGAACACCCTCTATATTTTAATACCGTCTTGTCCCTCATTCATTGCTGATTACAACAATGTAGCATTATAAGGGTCTAAACCAAA